>JAGXOD010001430.1:3325000-3410000 GCA_020368025.1 Brachyhypopomus occidentalis
GGTATGGAAGTGGAAACATCTTTTGTTCTGCTTTGAAGAGAGATAGAATTTCTTAAACAGTCAGACCCGGCATAGTCTAAGACTTGAGTGGGGGGGGTACAGGCGACTGACAGACAGGCAACAGTTGTCTGATATGCATAAGCTGTAGTCTGAGTTTACACCTACTCACTCACTGCCTGTCTGTCTCGGTCAACTGCTTCAGCTTTTCCCGTTTCTGTTTTTCTCAGTCCTTTGAACCAGTTCCCTCTTCTCTGTCTCTCCCTCTCTCGCTCTCTCTCTCTCTCCTTTCTCTCTCCATTTGTCTTTCAATGTCATCATCATCTCAGCACGTGCTGTAATTTATCTGCCGTTCCTGGTGCTGGCACTCCACCACACCATCGTAAGGCATCTTGCAAATCTGCTCCATGTCAGATGTGGGCTCTTTTCCAGATGCAAAATCATCTCAGTCTCCATACGGAACAGTGCATCTGTTCATCACCCCTCACATCGCACGCTCACACACACACACACACACACACTCACAGACACTTCCTTATGATGCGCTTTTGGAACATGCCAATTTGTCAGGGTCTGTTCGGAACACGCCAATTATAATTGGACGCGCGCACATGCATGCGCGACATACCTAGGCTCCATTTCCCCCCTGCATTGTTTTCCGTTTCACGGTGGAAGCGTGTGATTGGAGGAGAGAGGGTGCGCAGCGCTGGCTTCGTTCGCCCCCCGCACCCTTCAGCAGGTTCTCATTTCCGCTGACAGAAGTCCTGACCGGCACAGAGAAGCTGACCAGAATCAGGATTACATGCCCGCACAGCTGCGTCCCAGAGATGGAGGCTGCAAGGGCTCCAGTGTTTAATGAAAGACGAGGCTGAAGTAAATGACCAACAAGTAATGCGGGGCGATGAGAGATGGGTCACGCGCGTCCTGTACGTACGGTGGGACGAGTGAGTGAAGGAATGAACGGCGCTGAAGAGATGGAAGCTGAAGCCCTAGCAACTCGAAGCAAACAGGAATTTTTCGCTAGAGGAGTTTCATCTTATCTATAAAATGTGTGAAGTTGTTCTGTCAGGAACGGGTTGTTAGCAGAGGCCTGCTAATGCTAGCTCTCAGATTAATCAGAGAGCTGAGATTACTCGCCTCCCACACAGAGAAGCACACTGATTATTCGGCTTCTTATTAGATGTGCACCTCTCTCAACTTATCCATTGAACATCATCTTTTGATGAGAGTGTAATTTGTAGAAAGCCCATAATCTTCAGCCATCTACTTTTCTGCCTGCTCCAATTTGTGCGAAAGCTCTGAAAGTTACCCAAGTTAAACATGACTGTAATCTCAAGCTTTTTTGCCTCTCTTTCTCCGTTAGCTACCAAGAAGCCAATCTCTGTTAGCTACCTAGAAGTGGAGAGCTGTTAAAACCTGTGCGGTCCACAAAAGCAAACCCTCTTAGTGGAGCAGGTCTTTGAGGAAGTAGACAGCTCTGATTCACAGGGTTGTTTTCACTAAATAGCACATCTTCGTGATTGTGAAGATGGATGAGTGCTAATTAAGGCCAGCCTAGACACACACACTCCCCCCCCCTCTCTCTCTCTCCCTCTCCTCTCCCTCTCTCTCTCTCTCTCCCTCTCCCCCTTCTTTTATGCTTTTCTCTAATTACAGACCCCACCAGTCTCATAGTGGGCATCTTTAGGAGTCAGAGTCCCAGAGGAGAGAAATGGTGGAAAATGTCTTATTTCTTTCTTATTTGCTTTTTAAAGAGTGCTGTCCCATATCTAGGGCTGAGCCTTTGGGTCTTTGCTGTCCTATCCTGTCCTCTCTTCCTCGATGCATAAAGCGTGTAGTCCACGTTTGTGTCGGTCCACAGTGTGCTCTGTGACTGTGAGCTTTGCAGTCAGTCTCTGAGTGGATCTGGGATGAGGAGAAACTGCATTCATCAAGTGTTCATTAAAGCTGATGCCAGGTTTTGGAAAGCAAACCCAACTCCTAATGAATGCCAACCAGTTCACGTCTTTCTCACACACACACAGGCACATGGGACAGTGATAAGACAGGCTTGTAGGGCCAGCTTGTTCGTACACAGTTGTACACACACACTCACACACAGTTCCTTTGCATCAAACAGACTGCAGCTTTAGCTGATGTTTTTGTCCATTTCCTCCCCCCCTCATGGCTTTCTTACCTGAATATTAGAAGGGGGGATAGCTGTGACAGACATGTAAGAAGAAGGAAGTCATTTGGAGTGTGAGGAACACAGAACTACTCCTCTCCCCCACCAGTCATATCCACTTCTCCAGCCTTGGTCTCCTGCTCACTATGCGGAATCAACTTTGATTTCGCGTAGAACGTCGCAGGCTTCCGCCAGCCCTCTGCCAGATGTCGACTGAATCGCTCGGCGCCTTTGCTTTAACCACGGGTTATTCAGCCGCGCTCACAGTCATACCGAAAGTGCTGCCTACACACGCGGCTGTTTGCCGTCGCGTGAATGCAGTCAGATGCAGTGCGCTTGTCATGGCGCGGCTGACCTCATCTGGCCCTGGTTATGTCCCGACGTTCAAAGGTGCTCATGCTCCATTTGCTCTGCCCCCGTTCGTCCAGTTAACGGCTTCTGTAATGTGCGCGTCTGCTTTCACAAGTGAGGCCTTATGCTGTTCAGGCTCCCTCGCAGCCTTAATGAATGTAGCCAGTCCAGTACCTGGCGGGGCCGCAACACTTGGACAGCTGGGCCTTTGGCTTTTGCACACCTGACCAAGTCGATGAAGTGCGATTGGCTGAGGGGATTGGAACAGCGCACCCAGGAGTCTGCAGAGCCCTTCTGTAGTGGCCAGAGCCGATTCGAGCATTTGCCCCCATCACCGCCGTACCTCCTAGGCTGGGCTTGGCCATTGGCTGGGTAGCACACGGGTTATTGAGAAGTCAATTCGAGTCCTCTACTTTGTAGCAAGTAGCAAAAGATCCGTTTGAGAGCAGAGGGCAGAGAGCTATTTTTCACGGTGCTCCCAGAGCTGACTGTGCAAGGGTTTTGAGATTAGTTGTGTTAATTGAGGTTAATTTGTGTTCATTTCTGCTTTTTAGTGACCCTGAGTTAGAGGAGAGTCCATACCAGCTCATAGCACAGGTGGTGTTAATGCAGGATGTTGTTAATGCAAGATATTTTTCAGCCATGCTAGTGTTAACATTATTGTCCTAATCATGTGCTGATTAGTCTAGCCTGAGAATATAGTCACTTCCACTTCTAGCCCTTGATTAAATGCTAATTGGGAGAATTACTATGAGGGCTTTGCACCCAGAGAAGAATGAAATAGGTAGCGGCAGGTCTTATTTTGGGCGAGGCCACTGATTTACACTTGGCTTTGGACGACGTCCAAGAGAAAACACACTGAGCGTTCATGCTTCTGTTAGGGATTTCTTATGGTTGTTAAACTGTCAGATTTTATGTAGCCTATGTGCCGGAGACTGTGTCAAGTCTGGAAAGTGCCAACTGCTCTGTGCCTGAGTAGGACATGAGACGCCCTGGGCAGTCTGAGCACTGGCCAGGTATCGAAGACAAGCTGGGTAATGGCGACCCTCTCGATATAGATCCACACACAGCAGCATGGTCGTTTTAACTCGGTTTTTTGAACCTCTTACCTGAAGCCAGAAGCGTCACCATACCAGACAAGGCATTTTGCGAAAGATCCTTTCAGCAGTGCTCGTGACTTCCACCTCTAAAAGCGGCCTTCTTTTCTCTGTTGGTCATGAGCTAAACTTGGTGTGGACGCGGTGCTGTCTGGGGCTGAGTGGTTTTGATAGGAGCTTCCCGAGTGAGACATTGAGATCACACTTTGCATTCATACATAGCAATGCGCACTATGAATGATCCCTGGAATAATAATAAAACTGTGTTTTTGGCCAACTGCATGACATAACACAATCAACATTCCAACAGGACCGAGGATAAATTTATATGTCTCTATGGGGTAGACCTCTCCATTAGAATGCTGACTAATGGATAGTTGATTTGCTGTGACTGGTATATGTTATGTTTAATATGCATATCACACTTGATTATGTGTGTTATGCTGCCAGTAAATACCACAGCTGCCAGTGTGACTGATTGTGGCTTTAAGAGCTCTGCAGGCCTGTCATGACAAGGTCTTTAGCGTTGCATAATATACAATATGTTGTTCTTCTCATTTTTTTTTCAAGGGCATAACCACATACATGTTGTTATATGTATTTGTCCTGCACACCTTCTAAAGAGCAAAAGAGAGAACATGGAGTTTTCTATATGGTGATGCTGAATAATGGTGATGTCTGCAATTTATTTTGTAGTATAAGTGTTAATATCAGTATAACCATAGTATCCTGAGATATGTAATGGTTATTTTGTTTCTCCTTTAGTGCAGTCACAGTTTCAGTCCTAAATTATGATGAGGTATGATTGAATCCAGTCGGATTCAAAAGAACACCATAAGTGTTAAGGCAACACTGACAAACTTTGTGATAAAATAAATAAATAATCTCTTATTGTAAATGGATCAATTATATCCCTTTAATACATAAACTGTGTATTGGTGTACTGTTGTCACAGTATAAATGATGGCTCACCAGTACAGATGATTTTATGTGCGTCTTTTTCTTTGTTCCTCCCCAGCCAAATAAACGCTCCTCACTCACATATATTGGAGCCGTTCCTGTTTATGACATCAGAACACTTTGCGTCCCATAAAGCCAAATGTAATGGTGATTCCCGCCCATGGATGCAGTACAGATGCAGCTTGCTGGTGCCTCATCATTGTACTGGAGCTGTGGAGCTTAAATTCAAACCGCACCCCCCAAACCCCCCCAACAGACCCCCCTACCCCCCCACCCCCCCGGCCGAATCCGTCCTCTGCCATGATGTCACTCGCATGTCATATTTCCTGGAGCAAGGCTCACGCACACGTAGTTATATTTTTAGCCTCTAAAGGTTCTAAGGACATACCTGCGTGCCTGTTTTCAGCTCTGCTCATAACTGGTGCGTGTATTACTTGTCCCTCAGATCCTGAAGTGGAGTTTGTACACAGTGACAGCGGGGGGGTTAATATTTCATAAGTTGTGGTTGTGCATGTCAGGATGTGCGTTTGGATTTTGGAGCTGTGTTATTTGCAGTGTCTAAGGGCTTTTGAAGTCTCAAGCCGTAAAGAATGGAGCTGGGTGAGTTGGTTCATGCAGCCACATATCTTGCGGTTCTGTACATCATTGAGTGATTTATATTCAGTTTCTTAAGGAGGCCAACATCTTCCTGAACCCTGTCTTAGAAAAATCCAGTTTTGGAGAGCCAATTTGTTTCGACATCCCCGGCTGTGACTTTAGGAAGAGTTCTGACACACAAGTAGTTGTGGGCTAATTTACTGTTCTGCATGTCAGTCACATATTGTCCAAATATGGCCACTTAATGTCGCTCAACTGGCACAGGTGTTGTATGCACTGTGTTGTAGAGGTGGATACTGTGAGGGGGAGGATACTGTGAGACAGAGATGGTGGTCTTGAGTCATCTTTACAGGACAGATCCTGCTTCTTGTCTTCTACGCCATGTTGTCAGCATAGCAAGCAGCAGAATAACTGCATCAGAGAGGCGGATCAGTGTCACATGGAAGTTCATTAAGACAAGCATTCAGACTGCCAACTTCATTCCAGAGAGTTTCGCATAATTCCAGAGAGTTTTGCTCAGACCTCGGCATTGTATGGCCACGTCTGGCCCTCTGACTGTCTTTGACCGGCCCGCGTGAGAATGTTGATAAATGAGAAGTCAAAAGTTAATGTGTAACTACAACTGTGATAGATGCACGAAATACAACTACGCTGCTTTTGTTAAAACTGTTTTGTTTTTGTTTTTTAAATATGCATCTGTCCAGTAAGTTTGCTTGTGCACCTTTACTCAAATATATCAACGAGCGTGTTGGACAGCTTTCAAGAAATTAGCTCTTAGCCCTTAAATATGTCAGCTAATGTTAAAAAAAGAAGAAAGATTGAGGCATGGACTTCTAAATATTTATTTACTGAAGTGAAAGATGAAGCGATGTGCTTAGGTTGTGGAGAACAGATAGTTGTGTAAAAGTATTACAGTTTGAATCAGCATTACGAGAGTAAACACGCAGAGAAATACAAGACCTTGACTGATGCATAAGGGGCTCGGGTATCTGAAGATTTGCTAGCGAAGCTGCAAAGACAGCAAGGATTTTTTTACAGAGCTCCACTTATCCAGGGATGCTGCAGTCAGGACCAGCTTTGTGATATCCCACAACACTGCACGAATCCGTTAGCCAGTTAGCCATTCTCTAATGGGGAGTTTGTCTAAGGAGTCTGCAGCGCCGCTAATTTGTCCTGAGGAAAAGGAAGCGTTTGCAAATGTGTCCCTCCCCAAGCGAACCGCAATGAGATGGAACGAGGGGAATTTGGAGCTTCAGCTGAAAAACAAAGTACAGCCCAGTTACTGATCCTTATACTGGGGTAAAGAAGCTCTGAGCTGTAGCCATGCGGTCAGTGTGATGCTAGTTTTTTAAACATTAGTTTTCACTTTCTAAACTGAACAATCACATCTTCATTAAATAATGATATAATTCTGTCTTCCACACTTAGTGTTTTTTTTTATTTTATTAAGAGATATTGTATATACTGCATGCAGTGCATATGTATTGCGCAGAGCCGAGTTAAGTATATTAGTCTGGCCCTCTTAAACCGTTTCACATGTGGCCCCTTGGGAAAATGAATTGTCCACCCCTGGTTTTGCTTAAACTTGCATTGTCTGTTCAAATTCTTAAAAACACAACATTTGATTAAAGATGTGTGAGCACACACAGACATGAACTCAGAAGCCTCCCTGATGAATGAACTGTACCACTCGAGGAAGGACTGGCAGTTCCAGGGGAGAGATGTGCTGCAATTTCTCCTAGTGGTTTACATTTTAGTGGCTAATCTGTTTGTCACTCTGAAGACACAGTACATGTAAACAGGTCAGTGTTCAGGCAATTTAGCGCATTTAGGCAAGAACCATCATTTATCATGTAACTTTGATTGATTTGTTTTGCTTCATTATCAGTTTAGCAGAACATCTCTTATTGACTACTTAATGGATTCTTGAAGTACCTGTCAGCTTAGACACTTGCAGGAAAAGTGATTACTACGACTCTACGCTACTTATTAATTCAAGACACCCTCTGGTTTGGTGATCTCTACAGGCAGAGGAAAGAACACCTGCTAACAACTTGTTACCTTAAAACCCACCTGGGCCTGAACAAGGCAAAGGGAGAGTCAGCATAGAGCACTGAGAAGCACGGGAGCCCTAGGGTAACGCAACCGGTGAATAGCTCTGGGAGAAGGGCGGCACGGTGGACCTCCACGGAGACACGGCAGAGATGAGTGGGACATTTAGAGAGCAAATGAAGGAGAGTAGAGCCAGCAGGGGCTCTGGAAGGTAACGGTGCTGAGCAGAGGAGCTGCGAGGTTAGCTGAGAGCCTCACGAGGCTTTGCTCCTGGCAGAGAAGCAGGGATGCTTAAAGTGTGGAGAAGGCAGGGAGGGGTAGCAATAGCAGAGAGTACTGGGAAGTGAAGATGAAATCTAAATTAGCTGAAGAAAATCTTGAAAGAAAACTCTCTCTCTTCTGTTTAGGACTTTATTTCAGTGTAGCCTTTCTTCACGTCTTAATATTATTGCTATTAGAAGAATACCTTAAAAGAAAGGGCTTTTTTGTAATATAGTAACTGATAATGGAATGCCAGTAAAGGGTATTTGAATTTGAAAAATCGCAGGCTGGTGGAGGATGGGGGGGGGGTGTAATGAGATCCAGCACTACCTCTCTTTAACAGGGCTGTCTATATGCATCATTTGTGAAGAGAGGTGAGGAGAGTGATGAGATTCTTCCGTTTCTCCGCCCCACTCATTTACATACTCTTAGCCCCTCCTTTGTTGTCTTCCAGACGACACCACATCCCTTTCCCTCTTACACAGAACTGAGATCCACGAACAGCCCGCACTGGCTCAGCTAAAACACCTCCACCACGGAGTTCTCAATACCGACGCATGGATGGGTACAGGGGTTGTATACACTCAAAATGTCCTGGTCATTGTGCTGTAAACACTTTAAAGCATGATTCAGCATGTGCCTTTTTTACATTGAGCTTCTGCCCCCAAGCGTGTGCGAGCGACTAGATGGTAGAGGGCCCAGAACACAGTGCAGCAGGTTACTGTACTCACTGTAGTGAGTTACCACCGGCACTCGAGATTTCCTGTACTGCTTTTCAACAAGTATGATTTGTTCTAAAAAAAAATAAATAAATAAATATGAACACAAAGCAACTCATTTCAGACCCGTGCCAGCGCAAGGACATTTGTAGTCCTGCATGCTTGAGAAATAAACCAGCTCAGCAGCAGGAGGTAGACGGTGCACACACACACACACATACACCGTGGTACTTGAAGGGGATACTGAAGTGTGAGATGGCTCGAGGCGCTGAACACAGGGTCCTCGTTTCCACTCATTAATATTCCCTTCCTATCGCAGAGAGCCGGAGCTGCTAACAGACAGCAGACAAATAGTACTCTCACACTGGAAACCTCAGCGCTGTTTCTGCATCCTTAATGATTGTGTGTGTGTGTGTGTGTGTACGTATATATCGCGCCATGCTGTGCATCCCATCACTGGCCCATTTGTGTATGCTTTATGTATGTGAGAGGATGTTTATGGGGAAATTGTGTGCGCACACTGTGTGTGCGTCTGTGAATCTGGATCCTCCGTCTCCCCGCACAGTCACTGGTGTCTCAGGTTGTGGAGACTGCAGGAGATGGAGACATACAGCGTGGGACTAACAGGGCAACCCACACTGTGCCACTCCCCCATTCTGCCAGTGTGGGAAACTCATCATTTCTCTCTCTCTTTTTCATGTCTCTTTCTTTCCCTCTACCCTTTACTTTATCCTTCATCCTCCGTTATTCTCTACCCCTTCCCCCTTCTCCCTCTCCCTCTCTCTCTCTCTCTCTCTCTCTCTCTCTCTCTCCCTCTGTGCGTCTCAGAGCCGGCCGTTCCTGGCTCCTCCCCCGCCACTCAGGAGTTGATGACACGGTTGGGCTTCTTGCTGGGTGAAGGCATCCCAGGCTCCACGCGCATACCTATGGATGACAAGAATGAAAAGAAGGTATTTAATTTTCCCTCCTGCAGCTGCTGCCGTGGAAGGGGGGTGTGTGTGTGTGTGTGTGTGTGTGTGTGTGTGCATGAGGCAGAGACTGTAGGGATACAAGAGACCGACGAAAAAGAGAGGGAACAACTGGTAGAGAGGCGGGGAACATATATGTATGTACATAATAGAAACAGAAAAACCTGAATGAAAAGAGAGATGGTGAGAATATGAGAACAGGAGGGAATTAAGGAAGCCAAGTGAGGGAGAAAAGAGGGAGATTGAGGGAGAGTTGTGCGAGTCTAGTGGAGGGGATGGTCAGCATTCTTTTTTACTGGGACTGGATTCCAGGTTCATTATCACTGGGGTGGCTCCTCTCTGGGCTTAAGGTTAACTTTGATCAGTCTGCAGGTTGCAGGGTAAGAGTGTCTCATGATGTTTTGGCTGTGTATGGCCACAGTGTGCTGCAGATAGACCGTGTCTGTGTAAAGTGTAACAGGGTGGTTGTTGTTGTATGTGATTGATGGTTTACTGGGTTGCTGTTTAACAGAATTGATTTGTTAGCTCGAGCTTTCATCCGTCCCCCTCGGACAAATCTGAGTGTGTGAAAATGGGAACACATCCTGAAACGGAGTGTATGTCAGGGCACGCGTGTGTTGTGTCTGTGTCTTTGCATGCGCGTGTGTGTGTGTGTTGACAGATAATTAAGCTGGGGGAGGCTTGTGAGTCTTGTACACAGTGCCTCACAATCTTAAATGGAGCTTGTTTTGGGGGGGGGTCTTATGACTCAAGAGTCAGGATTCAGGAGTCCTCCATTAATCGGAAAAGGACGAGGATATGGGATGAGTAAGGATAGGGGGAATGAGGCGTGTTTATTGATAACCTACCCAATAGTGTTTTGGAGACTTATATATTAAAATATATTGACCTTGGTGTACTTTAAAGGAAGGTTTACGCTTGGAATAATAACTGGAGAAAACAAGCTTGGAAATACAATACTCAGGATACAATCTTTCATGAGTTTGATCAAAGTGTTTTGCAGAGACATTCATCCTACAATGTGACTATGCACTCACTTTTTCGAAGTATTTTTGGAACCCTGTGGCTTTAGACGTTGATCTACCATATATATATATATATATATGGTAGATCAACCTCATGTCTCTCATAGTCACCTGAACCCCAGATTATGGCCTGTATAGTTCCCTATAGTAGTTTATTATTACTAAACTAATGAATCAGTTTCTCATATATCTTGACACACGCTTAAAAGGAGATGCCAATTGCTCCTGATTTATGCTTTCCTACACCGTAAACCACTGATGTTATTCACAAATTAACATCAGTAAAATTGACCTGTCCCGCATACCTTATTAGATCAAGCAGACATATCTGGAGGATGCTGAACGGGGGGACCAGGTCGTCCTGCCCTGATCCAAGCTGTAAGATGAGCGGACACGACCGAGTCTTTCGCTGCTTGGAAGAGGCGCAGACAGTGGACCCAAGAGAGGCTGTGTTTTCCAGCTTTGAGATAGTTTTAACTTGGAGCAGTTTGCCTTTGGTTTGTTTTGGTCAAGATGAATAATGTGGCGAGTGATCTTACTCCAAACACGTGTCTCGCTGTGACGAATGAGAGGCTGATTTATCTCCTCAAGCAGTGGATGCTCTTGGGTTTGTTTGGAGGGTGAAAAAAGCTGAACTCGAGATGAACCCTGTGGGCTCGCCTCAAGATGGAAACTGTTGATCAGAAATGGGGTTTAAGGTTTAAAGGTTTAAGGCTTTTATGTTCGCCTCCTGTAGATCATTCCTCTGTAAACCTCCTTTCCTCTGTTTTCTCTTGTCTCTCTCTCTCTCTCTCTCTCTCTCTCTCTCTCTCGCTCCCTCCTCCTTCTTCAAAGGTAATCAAAAAGAGGATAAAGAAACCAAGTCGTCTGTCCATCGGAGCTAAATAACATGCCTGGCTCTGTGTGTGTGTGTGTGTGTTTCTCCAGTGCTCAGTGAATCAGGGGGTGAGTCCATGCTCCACTCTGACCAGCAGCACTGCGTCTGCGTGCACGGACAGCCCCTGCTCCACCCTGAACAGCAGCACCGGTCGCGGCCCCCCCAACCAGCGCAGCCCCTGCGGAACCATCACCAGCCCCAGCTCCACTTTGGAGAGCAAGGACAGCGGGATCATAGGTAACCCCTCCCCCCCTCCCCCACTCCGACGACCTAGCCGTGCATCTGCCGCCATCCGCTGCAGTGCTCGCGATACCATTTATCAGATCCAGGCTCCCCTCAAGAGCGATGTCACGACACACAACGCAAACTCGCGCCAGCTCACACCCGTAGTGAGACATAACAAGGAAAGGATTAATGTTCTTTGGCTTGGCTGTAGTGCGACGCTGTGGTTTCAGCGTTATCACTCAGGTGGAGGTGTGTGGTGGTGTTGAGGGAAGACGATGTTCGCGTGCGTCGGCCTGCCCAACCGCCTAATCTCTCTGGCGCATCTGCGCCGTCACTCTCCGCCAAAAAGACTCGCCGCTTCGTTTCCTCTTAATTATTGTGTAACATGACAGCTGAATGCTGCGAGCTGCTGCTAGATGTCTGTGGTATCTCTAATCCTTTTATGTGGCCATTATAGGGAAGGAGATTTGCTCCAGACATTTTTGCCGGGATTGTTTAGTATGTTTTCTTTGATGATTTCTTTCAACTGCGCGGATGAAGGAGACCTGCGGCTGAGGCGGAGTTCTGTTAAGGCCAGATCTCTCCCTGCTGGAACACCAGCGTGGTTTGTCACAAGGCTGGACCTTTGTCATATTTTGTTTACTTCAGCTCCAGATGGACTGGGGGGGGGGGGGGGAGAGACCAGCCCCAAAACTCCCCGCCGTAACTATCAGCTGAAGGTGTTCGCAAATAAAGCAGCAGATGTCGGTAGCGAAATGAGCCATTGACTGCCATGCTCTTTTATATGGCTGTCACATGTGCGTATTCTCACTCTATATAACCTAAATAAGCTGGGGCTGTAACTGTGCACGCACTGTCTATGACAGAATGGCATGGAGTCCAGCACTGATATTAGGATCACCTGCAAAATGTCTGACACATCTGGCAGACACAAATGTAGGACTGTTTGTGCATGTGTCTCCACACTGATCTGTCCCTCATCGAAAGAATGAATCCGTAACTCATCGAGTGAATGAATGAACGTGTCTTTCATCTTCCCAGATATCTAAGACAGGCATTCAGATTTCGACATGAATGCGATGTCGCATGCTCACTTTGTGTGCGATGTTTCTGTGCTGTGCTGTGTTCGTACTGAACCTTTGGACACCACCTCCTTTTTACCCTTTGTTCAGGAAATGCTTCAATATGATACACTATATATATTTGTAATGAGGATGGTTCGTAAGGTGTTATCTCTACACTGTATTTTTGAACCATATGTAATATTGATGTTAATTTTTCTCTATTCTGTCCTTCAACTTTCATGCATTCGACATTAAATGTTTTATTCACAGACAGATTTTTTTTTTGACGTTTGTATCCAGTGATGCAACATATGTTTGAAGTGAGAAATCCACAATATCCTTTAAAAACCAGAAGGATGGGGTGTGCGTGCCCGTGTGCGTGCACGTGTGCGTGCACGTGCGTATGCGCATGCATGTGCCCGTGTGTGTGTGCCCGTGTGTGTGCCAATGAGTTCTCTCTCCTTGTAGTGATGAATGTAGGTGTCCTTTTGGCAGGTCTCTGGCATCCTGGGAGAGCAGAGGGGATTATGGGATTTGTTTTTTCATGTGAGCAATCACCTGTCTGGAACCTATTAATGGAAACAAGCTTTTCTTCACCTGATCAATGTTTGTTTTTTGACAAATAAACTTTTCGGGGAATGCTTATTTGAAATTATTACATGCACAGCTGCACAAGGCTTTAGATTGACCTTGTTCTTAGATTCATGCCATCCCGAATGCCGCATAGTAATTCCACTCCATTGTGGTTTACGATGCGTAAATCATAGCTCAGTCCATTCATCCGTGGTTAATAAACCTAATGGCATCAGATGCACGGTCATCAATGAGATTTACATACACGGCGCTGATGTCATTCAATTAGTGAACGTAATGCAAAAGCGGTAATGCCATGATTAAGCGAAGGCACTTTGATTCATTTACATACCGTCCTAACCTGCGTTATAGGTACAAGTACACTACAGCAGCCTGTCTTACTGGGGGACGTTGTACATGGACACATGTGGCGTAGGCCTGAAGAGAGTAATTGGGAACGAGGCTAGTTCTCATTAGCGCCATGCTAAATGTAGCGGGTAAATATGAGAGCAGGGGGAGGCTGTTGATAAGGTCAGAGCTGCCAGGTGGGAATACACTCCTTCCCAGAGTCCTTTAGTATGGCCAGTAAGCTCATTTCACTGCTTGACAGGAAGGAGATGAGTTATGATAGAATTAGTGGTGATTTTAACAGCCGTTCATCCATTTTTTCCTCATTTTTGCATGCTCTCTCTCTCTCTCTCTCTCTCTCTCTCTGTCCTGCCTGAGCCCCTGTGTGAAGTCATCATCTCTATATGGGTTTGAGGATGAGACCTCTGCCACCTTCTGTCATTTATTCAGATCAGACCAGTCTTCTGGTAACGCCAGTGATGACTCGAATGTCCATATTTCCCTCCACATCTCCCCCCTTTCCTCACTCTCACCACCATCATATGCCAACAGTTGTTAGCCGTAGTGGATAACACCCTTTTCTGGCATTTTCTTTTTCACACATGCATTCAAACCCAACAAAAAAAAAGAGACAAGAGCAAGATAAGTGTTCACTCTCTCTCCTAAATCCAAATGCAAATGTAAATAACAACATGACAAATCCTTTTTTTTTTTTTTTTTTTTTTTTAACTCTAAACTGTGAAGTTCAGACCCGTTCTTTGACGAGACCCGTGTTCTCCCCCCCGCTCTACTCCAGCCACCATCACCAGCTCGTCGGAGAATGACGACCGCAGCGGCTCCAGTCTGGAGTGGAGTAAGGATGGCGGCGTGAGGGGCCCGGGGCCCCACGCGCCGGCCCCGTCCTCCGCCCGCACCGACACCTGCTCCCCCGTGGCCGAGGAGGAGCCCACAGAGGTCTCCGGCGCCGGCAGGGTCGCGGCCGTGGCGACCATGGGGTCGGGAGGGGCCAGTGCGGAGGGACCGGTTCATTACCCGACACACAGCTCCAGCAGCCTCATGATGCCCAGGCCCAATTCAGTAGCAGGTAAGGGCGAGCGACGGCGTCTGGCAGGGACTCCCTCCCCTTCTCCTCAGGCTTCTTCTCAGCCCTTAAAGGTCAGGAGTGGCGCAGCAGGGAGAGCAGCAGCAGCGCTGGCTGGCTGGCATGTCCGTGCTTACATCGACGCCCTGTGGTTCTGGGATGGCTTGTTACTTCACTCATATCAGAGTCAAATGAAAGAAAAACCGATGGAAGCCTTGTATGTGTACAAGCTCCCTCCTCTCTCTCTCTCTCTCTCTCTCTTTCTTCTGCTACACACACACACACACACACACACTGATGTGTTCTCTAGGGTAGAGGCAGCAGCGCAGGAGTGTTTGAGGCAGGCTGCTAATGCAGCCCTGTGCTAGGTGAGTGCTGTGCTGTTATTGCTGTACTGCCTCATTTGTCTGCTGTAGAGTTTAAACGGCGGTGATGCTCATAAATGAAGGATGAAGCCGTAACGATAAACTCCGCAATAAAGAGAAGGCAATTAAATCTGTCTGCTGATTGTCCTGTTAGCGTGGGTGGGTGTGGGTGTGTGTCTGTGTGTGTGTGTGTGTGTGTGTGTGTGTGTGTGTGTTCCACCACATTCATTTTGAGTGTACACTAACTTCACACCCGGTTTGGCTTTAGTGAACAAAGCATTTAATCCTTACTGTGCGTTTCATAGAATTTCATAACCTCACTGTAGAAGAACTGCACACACTGCAATATCTAGACATCCGCTCAGGACATTCACACAACACATACGCACACAAACTTCTCTTTCCCTCATTTTCACTCATTAAATCACAGACACTGCTACATAAATCCTCTCGTTCTCTCTCTCTCTCTCTCTCTCTCCTTCTCTCAAATCGTCTCTGCCATGCTAAGGTCACCGAATCTAAATAACAGCCTCCTGTCCTCAAGTCTTCTGCGTCGCTTCCCTATGCGGGCGTGTGTCTCCGCCCCAGGTCCTAACAGCATGATGTCATAGTTATGGCAGTGGAGTTGCACCTCTGATTTTACAGCTGGCCACCGTGCCCTTGAAGAGGAGGATGTCAAAGGCAGCCTCATTAATGTCTACTGAGCGCTCCATTCCACAACGCACAAACAGCTGCTTTTATCTTCTGCTAATACTCCACCGCAAAGCCAGAATTAATGGCGGATGTGGTGGCCTGTCACACCTCCTCCCTTAGTCACGGGTTCCACGGCCCAGGCGGCCTGGCTGAGGCCGATCGTGGAGAGACGGTGGCTGTCCGAGAGTGCTAAGCCAGTCTGGACAGGACACGACCTCCTGTTCGCCTCGTGCGGACATCCCCGAAACGCGCGAAAGCTCTTAATGACTGCAGTCCTGGTCCAGCCATTAGAGCTGTTGCAGAGAAGAACAGGGCCATGTTCTTCACCGGAGAAGGCGCGCGCATACAGCAGAGGTTGTTCTCCAGAAGCAGCCGTGCCTTTCATCTCTGCTGGGGATGAAGGCAGCGCCGGCGTGCTGCTCCAGACTGCAGCCATGTTGCAGCCACTTCTTCTTCTTCTAATGTTTTAGATTTCAACAGGGCCCAGTTTCCTCATACATGGTTCATGATATTCCTATATAATGGCAGACTGATGAAATGTCATTACGTGTAATGATAAAAATAATGATAATTTCATTTTGCTGTATTATGCGAACTTTAATCTGGAAACATGGGTGACCCCAATAAAACGCATGATAAAATTTGAAATGTATGATAGTTTGACAACTCCAAAAAAAAAAAGCTAAAGAGTGACACTCTGGCTGCAAAACAGTACAGCACCATACCGTACTGAAATGTGCTGCACTGAGACGAACAGTACTGAAACAAACTACTGAAACGAACTGTACCGTTTATGTGCTGTAATTCTAGCCCAGAACAACAGTTGGCCTTGCCAAAACGAGACAAAAAGGGCGACAAGTCTGTACTGCAGTATTAGCACCGTACACACACCTCCACCTGTCAGTCAAGCGTTCTGCCAGTGGTGCTCTGCTCCTGACACAGGAGCCCTACAAACAGAGGAGCACAAAGAGGAAGAAGCACAATATTCAGGAAGATCTTTTTATAGCCGTTCCCTGCAATGGCGGTGTTCTTGCATATGGTCATTTTTATCATGGAAAATTATTGATGTTGAAAATTAGATATGACCAAAACCCCAGGGATATGAAGTAAAGGTGGATAGCAGTGCTAGCGTATTGTTGCTGGTAAAAGCTCCATGCTAACAAGCTTAGGGACCCACGAGTGTGTAATGGACAATAGTCAGATCGGGTTTAGCTTTGTCATTGTGATCAGACCAGACAGGCATCTGCGCTGTGTAATGAATACTTGGTACATTATATAGCCACAAACCCAGTGGTTTTCTACGCCGCCGTGGGTGTTGTGACTGAATAGACATTCAGAGTTTAGAGCTGAGGTTCGATCACATTCGCTCGTAGAATACTTATATTTACATACTTCTCTTACAGATACATAGACAAATGCAGATCGAGACTCCACACACTCCCACACACACACCTGTTTTGTTGCTTCATTTATTACATTTGATCTCATTCCTAATGACCATAAGCCTCCAGTTTAAATGGCTGAAATGGGTCTGTAAGTGCATTATTTCATAGTAGGGCATGTCTGCACGACTAGCTTCCTCAGTGCTTAGCCTGGAACTGTGTGCTTGGGTTACTCTGCCAAGACCGTAAGACCAACCAAACAAGAGAACTCACCACAAGCACTGAGCCTGTAAGATGCTACGGTGTAGATTCTGAAAGACAGAAGACTAGCTTTCCAAAATGTGTCAGTTGTTTTCCCATTTAAATTGAGACGCACTAATGTAGGCATGAGGTAATGCTGAGGGGCCGGCTGGTTTGAATACATGAATTCAGATTTTAATTAATTAAATTCTCTTTTGTTGACAGGTAAAATCATCTTCTCTGGTGTGCAGTACTCCAAGCCTGTCTCATTCCATTTACTATTTTTTGAAACCGTAACAGTTTATTTGAGCTTGTGATAGTGTAGGTAGATTTGGTGGTAGTTCTTGCTTTGGGGAATAGCTAAAAAAAACAGCAGAAGACTTAAGGGGAGAAGGTTTAAGTAATGGGCACATTTAGGTCGTATATGAATGCGGTACTGAGCGCTGTGGCTAATCATGCAGTGTTGCGGCATAGCACTGTGTAGACTGGGCAGGGCTTTTAGACATCTACTGTTCTCTTGGAAATGAGCTAACTGTACAAATGTGTGAAAGTGTGATCGCATTCCAGCGTAATTCAAACATCCTGTACCAGGAGTGGACGTATCGAGCTCGCCGCCTGGATTATTTTATTAACGAGCAGAGAGAACTCTCAAGGCTGGTTCCCTACATGCCATCAATATCTGATGAGTGGAGTGGCTTAGCTTTGCTGGAGTTGCTCTGTTCTCCTCCTTGAATGCAGACTGGCTTGTTATGCCATTGGTGGGCACAGGTGTTGTGAGTATAAGCTCTCCACCAGTGGAAAACGTAGCATGGGGATTCATACATGAAAGGTTCTTCAGTGATCATCCCACTGCTAAAAGAGCTTCAGCAGTCAGACACAGAGCATGGCTGGTGAAGTTCTCTTTCTCTCTCTCTGTATATATGTGTGTATTTGTGTATTTGTTTTTTTTGTGTGTGTTTGCCACGTGCCCGTGTGCTTACCTTTTTACGGACTGTATGCGTGTGTGTGTGTGTGTGTGCGCGTGTGTGTCTGTGGGTGCCAGAGAACGGAAAATGGGACGAGGTAGGAATGATGAAGAAAACTGTTGGGATCCTGGAGGTGCATCCCAGTCCTCAGTGCGGTGTGAGCAGGTGTCCACTGCATGGAGCCCTCTGGTCCTCCTCAAGTTCAGCACAGTCCCAGCCTTAATAGCAGAGGGGAAACGGATCTATGAGCATGTAGTCGAAGTCGGGCAGGTGCTGTGCTTGTTTGTAGCCTGTGTGTGTGTGTAAGCGCACGCTGTTGCCAACTGTTACAAGCATGTCCACGTCCTGTGCTGTTTGCTCACAGTCACGCAGGCTACGACCAGCGACTGTCCAGACCCTCGACTGTACTGACCGTTGACTGTCCAGACCCTCGAATGTACTGACCGTTGAATGTACTGACCGTTGACTGTAACGACTTTGCTAGGTCACTGAGGTGAAAAGCAACCAGCACACACTTTAATCAGTGGCACGTCTTTCTTCGTCCAAGCTGAAGTGGTCGTAATGGTGCTAAACTGCATTTGAATGCATTACCATTATTACAGCCGTACCGGGTGCAGCTCACTCAGACAGCTGCATGGAGTCTCTATTAAGGCAGCTTTACGGTCAACACTAAACCTGACCAACAACAAAAATTGACATTCACTGAACATGCTGTTAATGAGCTGTGAATATGACTATCTGTCCCTCTGCTTGGCTGCAGTAAACCTTCCTCACCCTACTGACATTCCCTATTCATGCAACTGCATACATCGCCATTGCATGGTTCTGGTATTATAAAACGAAATGTGTATATAAATATTATTCTTATAAGAATCTTTTGTCTTCCACGTATATTTAAGTCCTCCATTATTGTCAGCTCTGTGCGTGTGTGGTCGTGCGTGTGTATGTTTTGATTTCGTGTATTTACTTATTTATTTTTTGAGTGCCTCTTCAGTCTAATGGATGCCGGGAGTGACGGTTTAACTGTTTACACACACACATCCTGCAGGGAAAAGGTCACTGTTCTGCTATTCGTTAGGAGCTCTTCAGAAAGTTGCATTCAATAAAGTTTCGACTATGACATTAGAATTCTGCCTCGGAAATTGCACTGATTGTACAGCCATCTAAACAGACAGACTGTTCTCACTGACCCCCCCTTCCTCCCCCCAGTGTGTTCAATACTTCCCACCTCTAAGCTGTACACTGTGGAGTGATTAAATAAAGTTGATGGGGCTCTTGGGGTGTGCCAGTGGATTAAAAGGTCAGCCTCTGTAACAGGGACCCCGAGTTCAACCCACAGCCCACATGTTAATAGCACTGCTCCATTTTAGGAGGACAGGCAGCTCGCAATGTTGTGTGAGCAGCAGCTCGTAAGAAAGGCTTCGTGCTAATACACACACGCACACACACACACACACAGTGGCTAGTAGCTGTGCAATAGGGGCCACCTGCTGTGAGATGACTAACAATAAAGGGTGTTGGTGAAACTCTTCTCACTCTTTCTCTGATTCTCTCTCTCTGTCTCTCTCTGTCTTTCTTTATGCATTGCACGTGGCTGTGAGCTGTGAGACTGAGATGTGTGGTTGGCACTGGGCATAAGATACAGGGCCACAGGCTGTTAGCGGCTCAGAGTCACCTGCAGCATTCTACATACTCCACTGGAGGTGATTGGACCTGCAGTCATCACACTGTGGGGTCTGTTCTGTGGTACAGAACTGGCATGAAGACGGATGACTAAATCCCAAAGACACGGAAGTTAAGAAACCTCAGGAGAAATACACATGACGCGTGTCAAATCCCAACTATCCCTTGCTGTGATCAGGAGTTTTTTGTGATAATTTTTGAGGAAATGGTCTTCAAGACAAACATTTGTTCCTCCCTTCACGGAAATGATGGATGCAGGGCAGGCTGCTTGTGTCTGCCATGATAACAGGGGGGAGTGGTGTCATGTGGTGCAGTGCGGTGTGATCGTGGGCCAGGTGTATGTGAAACAGGTTTGATCCAGGTTCAGTCATCCTCGGGTCCAGCTTTGCCATGCGCTGCACTGGGGTGTTTGAAGAGGTGAGCCAACATGCGACCTGTGTGTGCCCTTTAGATTGAGCTTATTTGTACATACACAGATGCACGAGTGTACACCTGTGTGTGTGTGTGTGTGGGGGGGGTTGACAGCACTGGGCTTGAAATCTCCCCCCTCACCATGGTGGCTGTCTCCCCCTTTAAACCCTCTTCTACCTTTCTCCCTTTCAATCCCCCCCCCTCCCCATCTATCCCTCTCTCTCTCTCTCTCTCTCTCCCTCCCTCCCCATCTATCCCCCTCTCCCTCCCTCCCCATCTATCCCTCTCTCTCTCTCCCTCCCTCCCCATCTCTCTCTCTCTCTCCCCCCCTTTATCCCCCTCCACTCTCTTCCTCACTGGTTCCTCCCCCACAGCTCCCCTATCGTATCAGAGAGAGAATTATCTCATCCTAGCTGACTCTTCCCTTCTCGCTTTCATTCATTCTTTTGCGTCCTTTCCTTCCCCCTCTTTCCTTTCATCCTCCGTCTGTGGGCTGATTGCTGTTTGTGTAGTTTTTCCATTTACCATAATGTCCCCCCCCCAAGCCCCTTTACCTTTTCTCTTCTCTCTTTGTCTGTCTGCCTCTCTGCACTCCTTTTTCTGGGAGAATCATCGATTCTCTCTGCTCCTGCTTCTCAGCGCCGAGCGTAATCACTCGCTCCCTCCACCTTTCGCTGCTCTCCCCACCCTCGGTGAGCTGCAGCGTTAGTTCTGAGATCTTCAGTGTTTAATACTCTCTCTCTCTCCTCCTCCTCCTCCTCTCTCTCTGTCCTTCTCTTCCTCCCTCCCTTTATCACTCTCTTCCTCCCTCCCTCTCTATCTACCTCTTTCTCTCTCCCTCCCTGTCTCTATCTACCCCCGTCTCTCTTCCTACTCTATCTTTCTCTGTCACTCCGTCTCCCCCCCTCCTCCTCCTCCTCCTCCTCCCGTCCGGATCCTCAGCAGCTTCTCTCGCTGCAGCCTCAGTCACCAGTTGAATGTGGTGAGCAAGCGTCTGCGCGACTGAGTGGATATGGAGGCTTTTGTGCAGCGGGGCGGAGGGCAGACTCCCCTGCCCTGATGAGAGAGCTCTCTGTGGGGGACGCTCCCCACACCTCCTCCTTGTGCCTGGGGAACAAGCCTCCATCCTCCACGCCTGCCTCCCTGCCTGGCTCTCCCCACTTCGTGAGTACAGCTCACCAGTGAGCGGAAGCTTTTTGGACACAATTAGCGTGAAGGAAAGCGAAGGGAGTTCACTGTGGCGCTAACAGGTTGTTGGTTTCGGGGACTAATACGCGAGAGAGCAGTAGCATGGATTACCTAGCGCTTTTCTAACTGTTAAAGACGTAGCTCATGATCGTACAGAGTGACAATGGAGACAAATCGCCGAGGGCGTTATTGACTGGGGTTTTTTTGTGTGAATCCCTTTGGGGTATTGGAATCTAGACGCACTGTTCTCGTGTGGAAAGAGTTACACTTGTTGACTTTGTTATATCTTTTTTTCCCCCCTTCTTCTCTCTTATTCTCTCTGTGCCTCTCTCATCCACCCCTCATTAGTTAGGTGTTTCTGCATGACCTCTTTGCCGAGGGCATTGTTGCTTAGACTCCAGCGTTCCTTTAACCTGGAAATGCATGGCTGCATACACACACATGAATGTGTGTGTGTGCTCTCACTGACCCGGCTCCTTTCATGGCTAATGGGTTGCTGCATTTATCATGATCGCTGTCCATGAGTGGCATTTTGGATGATGTCATTTGTGCTCCGCCTCTGTTTTTTCTACTTTCATTAGTTAACTGCTTTCTTCTCTGCCCAGTGATGTACAGTGGTGACTGAGTGTGAGTGTATTCAAGTGTGTGTGTGTGTGTGTGTGTGTGTGCCTGCTCTTTTGTTAGTATCACACCATGCTTGTTTACATACTAATGCATACTATTTGCATACTAATTCTAAACTTTTAGCACGCAGTAATGTCATCTTTCTTGGGCTCTTTGTAGTGCAATCTTTGATTTCTGATGCATGAGTGTATTTTAATACTAAAATCTTCTTGGTTCAATTTGCTTTATTGATATTACAAATAGTGGTACCCTTCTGTTGGGTTAGATTACAAAGTTTAGATATATTAAAGAACGATAGCAAATTTAACACTGTAGAATCTATAAAACTAATTTCATTTTAAAATGAATATTGTAACAATATAGTGTTGTAAATAAACGAGAAAAACGAAAGAATGATTGGTCAAAAATAACAATGTTATGACTGGTAACAGCAAAATTGCTAGAAGTGTGTGTGTGTGTGTGTGTGTGTGTGTGTGTGTGTCTTGCGGTCACTTTCCCCCTCACAGTGTCAGGTGACAGTATGTCAGTGCCCACTGTTCATCCTCTGCTTTTAAAACATGGAACTTTATCAACATTTGACCGGGCACTAAATGTGGATTATCTGTTGCTGATTGTATTTGTTTTTTTATTTGTATCTTTTGATTGTTGTATCTTTTGGTTGTTGTATTGTGAGCCCTCTGTGTCGATTGGTGCAGTTCTGTGCCTGCTTGCTTCACGTCGTTGGCGTGTTCTTAGATCTTTGGCCGTTTTCTGGTGTCTGCTGGTCCCTAAAGCCACACCACAGCCTCTGCCTCATTAAGGTGGATCTCAGTTTGTCAGTCAGCTTCAGGCTGTCTTTCAAAACCAGGCTGCTTTGTAATTTGACTTCCTAATTTTCCTGGTTGCCTTGGTTCAGGCATGTTGTAGTTTGGTTGATTTCTAATTTGGCTGGCTGTTCTGTTCTGGTCCTGATCTTTGAGGTGTTGATTTCTCTAGAGGGGGTCTAAAGAATGAGACCTCTGGACCAGCTGTGAACGAGGGTGGTTTGGCCAGCCTGTAAAGTGACATGAGTGGAATGTCTTTATTCCTGTTTTTAATGGATGTTTTTTGTGTGTTTATGATTAATGGAACTTTACCTCATTTTGCCCTGCATGCATAATTTGTGATGTTCCTGTAAACGTGTAAGATGTGCTTTCAAAGATCTGCACGCAGAGCCTCAGTTGGGTATTTGTCCTATTTGCCAAATTATTCATTTGTAAGCTGATCCCACACTAACACAAAGGTTTCAGTTGGCGTGTTAAATATTTGTAATACATTTTCTATCTAGATAGATAGACATACATAAAGATAGATAGACATAAGTATAGACATATACAGTATGTGTGTGTGTGTATATATATATATATATATATATATATATATATATATATATATATATATATATATATATATAGAAACAAACAAAAAAATTTAATGATTGTGAATTTAGCAGCTTGTGATCTAGGCTGGCAGGAGGTGTCTGTCTGGTCAGCTTGTGATGTATCCTGGTGTGCTGGTGCCGGTCTGTCTGGCCTGGTGGGCTGGTCTGTCTGGTCAGCTGGTCAGCTTGCAGTCTGGCCTAGTGGGCTGGTCTGTCTGGTCAGCTTGCGGTCTGGCCTAGTGGGCTGGTCTGTTTGGTCAGCTTGCGGTCTGGCCTAGTGGTCTGGTCTGTTTGGTCTGATACAGTGAGCTTGTCTGGTTGGTGTGGCTTAGTATGCTAGATGATACAGGCTGTACTGAAGGTCTGAGCAAGCATCGAGCAAGTGTTTGCGATTGCATGGTTTGTGTAGCAGTGGTTGTGCTGTTGTAGTCTTGGATACTGTTCTGTGTTCCCTTGTTCTGTAAGAGTGCCTGCAGGGTGCCATCTCTTAGCATCCTGGAAAATTATCTGCCCATTTTGTCATTATCTGACCAGGTGGTGGAGTCACGTATATGTTAAGCAGCAGATGTCAGTGTTCACTCTCAGAATGGTTTCAGGGTGCGTGTGGGACACTGGAGGAAATCGCTTTGGGATTTTGTAAGTAGAATGTGCTCGTGGAGACTCCGGTACTCCACACACCAGCCTTCCAGCTCTTATGCTCTGCTCTTAGGTCTTGTTGAGCTAGTGCAGATGATGTAGCTGTGTGTGGTGAGTAGAAAAGGTTTGGAATCATTGGATCGCTCCTTTTGCACCGTTGCGTGGTCTGCATGTCTGGGGCTGAATTTTGTATGGAGAGATCCCTGTTTTATATTCTGCTTCAGCTTTTTGCTGGAGTTAGTCTGTGACTGTTTCGCAGGAGTGGTTCAGGGTGGCCTTGCGGTGTGAGAGGTAGAATCCATGTGCTGTCAGACTGTGACGGACTCAAAGCATGCTGGGAGAGTTCCTTCTGGCAGGCTTTCAGGTGATCAGAGGGTGCCTGTGTCTGTGCACTTAAACTCTTTATTATGGTGTCTTGCTGGAGAAGCTCTTCTCTGGGGCTTCAAGCTATCTCTTCGGCTCCTGCTCCGCACCTGATAGGTCCTTTCTCAGGGTGTCTCCGGTGTCCGCTAGTTTACCGCTCGGTGTCACTCTTGTCTTGGAGCAGGTTCTCTATGTCCCCTGTTCCACTCTTGTACTGACACCTAAATGTTTTTTTTTTTGATCAGCTTGAGCTGCTCCCTGAGAAACCCTTTGCTGGCTGGTTTTGACGTGGGTCTGGACATGCTCCCTCAGTTTTACTAGGCCCACTTCCAGCAATGAGAGGTTGTCCTGGATCTGAGGTACTTTGGTGTGGAGGCTTGGGGGAGGTGATTGGGAGCTTGTCATCTGCAGTGCCCTAGTGGCTAAGGGGTGACCCTTTTTCCTCCGCTCATAGTGGTTCAAGTGTTGGAGCCAGACTGGATTTTCATTCACTCACACTGACAGTCTTTTTAAGCTTGGAAAAAGGCCCTTGGTGCTGTTTCTGGTGTGTCCTTACCAGCGTGTACCAAAGCCGCTCTGTTTTAGTAGATGTTGGCAGTTAGAACTCTGCTTTCTGAGTCTGTGTCATGGTCCTCAGGCATGTTCCATGCCTTTCGCAGACTCCTCATGTCGTCAATTGTAAAAGTTCTTGCGGGAGGTGAATGCGGGAGTATGCTCGGTGTAGAAAAGCAGGTTCGTGGTAGTCACCTCGTACTGCAAGGTTGTGTTTGGCTTTTAGTTTGTGTTCTTGTCTTTCACGTCCAGGGCGATTTATCCGAATTTGGTCTAACATCCAGCAAACTAAACTAAAGGGTGTGAACAAACCCTCAGACAGATTCTTTCTTAAGAAACCTCTCACAGACAAATGGTTTTTATACATTGTAACAAATGCATCACAGGTCAGTCAGGGGAGATTCATGCTAACCCGGCAAGTTAGCAAATTTGCAGAACAAGCTGAGCAGTATGTAATAGTGTTCAGTATCTGTGATTCTGTAGCAGTTCTTTTTGTATTCATAATGCGAGGGGAACTTTTACTGTGAGTGAAATGCAGTCGTTGGCTTCTGTCTTTTATCAGTCTTCTGAAATAGTGAACGTTCTTTTATTTTTTTCAGTTTAAAAGTCCCTGTTCCAGGTTTGAAGACCCTGTGCGAGGTTTCCTTTCTTTATTCATTCTGTTCTGCTCTGCTTTTCTCCCTGCTCCTGGGGTATTTATCCGCAGTGCTAACAGCTGAACAGCTGCTATGAAGATGTAGAATGCTAAACAGCCGTGCAGCCTCGTCCCTGTGTTATTTTTACATGTTCTTTTGCCTAACTACTGTCAACTTGCGCCGAACTGTTTTCATTTGGTTTAAACTTTCTATGGATCGTCTAGTTTAAAAATAAAATATATAATGAATATATATATTATATATATATTATATATATTATTAATATATATAATGAATAAAATAAATAATGCTAAAATGTAAAGTTAACTCAAACCCCCCCCCCCCCCTCTCAATATTTAAGCTACCAGTTCCACTAAACTGGAGGACCTGAGCTATCTGGATGAGCAGCGTAACGCACCACTGCGTACCTCCATACGCATGCCTTGGCACCACACCGGAGGAAGGCCGCCCTACGACAAAGGTACACGCACCACGCCCTCCAACTCCTCCAAGAGAACCTGCCACCGCCCAATCAGGAGCTGCGGCTACACCTACAGTTCCATTAGACTAGGCAGACTTGCTTCTTTAAATGAATCTAATTAATCCATATGTAGGTAATATTACATTATAGTTTTAATATGTGATTTACTGAAGCAGCCTGAGCTATATGCAACTATTGCTTCACAAAACTTTCAACCTCTTAATGCTCCACTTATTGCATCTCAGTATGCATGACGGGATTGAAATATTATGACGTGTCCTTCACACCACACTAGACTTCTTGAAGACATTTAGTATGAAATATGAGATAGATTATAACATTCTTGCTGTGTGAACTTACGAATGGTTCAGCAGTGCTAAAATATGGCAATATATAATATGTAACTCTACAATTTTGTATATGACACATCTACTAAAACAATTAACTGCAGAGTTTAATCGAGTGTGCTCACCCGACCCCCAAAACGTGCAGGAATCTCGCACTCGATGCGTCTGCTTTAGACCACATCCCCAACACTGCAAGCCAACATCTCCCCAAGTTCTCACAGCTCCCGAGCGAATTGTTCCTGCAACCATCAAACGATGCTTGGAGTCATGTGGCAGCGTTTGTAACGTGAAGAACACTGCAGCCACATTTTTCCCCGTAGTCCTCTAAGGAGAAGGCCATTTCAGGCTTTGTGTAGGCGGCATTGTCAGAAGGACATCAAGGATTTATGTTCAGCTGTTTTATTAGACAGCGTTTTCCATCACATTACGCAGATGAATTTAAGTTTGCCCTTGTTCCCTCTATCGGGGCTGTGCTGTGCCGTCGGCTAGGACAGTTGCAGAAAGGCCTGGGACTAAGTGAAGCCTGTATATTCTTATCAGGTAATCCTGTGCCTGTCTGCAGAGGCTGTGGAATTTGAGGTGGGATTTTCTCAGGGAAGCCCATGGCATAAATGATGCAGGTCTATGTCACTGGCGTGATTATTTGAATCTGGCCAATCTCTCTCTCGCCCTCTCCATGCAGTTGAGAAGGTTATGTGCACAGAGCAAACAGGCTGAGAGTTTAGCAACAGGCTGTGTTTGTCTTTGGCCTTTTCCTTGGTCTTGTAAATGTCCTAATGGAGGGAGTTACAAAGAAACATACACTCCCATATTAACCAGTGCAATGCCAGACATAGTTTCACTAGTTCGCACATATATATATACACACACATTTTGCTATGTGCTTTGGCCAAAGTGTGTGCTTGCATGTATGTTTGCTAATGAGAAAAAAAGATATCGTATCACAGTAGTAACCCCATTGCAGCAGAAGAGCAGCCAAGCGACAATGTTGAGAGTGGGCAATAATACACTGTACTGCTGTCTCTTCCTCTGAGAGCAGCTCTGCCCCAGGCCCACCGTACCTAACCTGCTATTTCATCCTCAGAGACAGAGACAGAGAGAGAGGGAGAGGGAGGGAGAGAGAGAGCAGCTGAGGGAGAACAGAGACGGAGAGAGTGAGGGAAGGAGTGTGTGTTGGGGGAGGAGTGCATGTATTAAACCAGCTTGAGGAGATGGCGGGGAAGAAAGAAGAGACGGAGGTGAGAGCATGAATAGGACAGAAGAAAGGGAGTGTGTGGAGGCTGTTTATGGGTTCTGACACACGTATTATGGATGCGCGCGCGCACACACACACACACACACACACACACACACACACACGCACGCACGCACGCACTAATCCCAGGCTTTGAGCAGCCAAGATGTCCTACAGTGGACTATTTCCATTCCCCAGTTTCAGCATTTCAGCTGAGAGCAGAGTGAACCCCTATTGAGGCGTGAAAGAAAAAAAGACACACACACACACACAAAAAAAAAGAGACTGGAGAGAATGTGATGTTGCTTTCAGATCTAGATTGCAGCCTGCTGAAACCGCAGCCCTGGCATAGGTCTTGATTGATCTGCCTTCTAGAAACTATATTTTATCTGGCAGCATTTGACTGTTGTATGCCTTGGAACTGCTTAACATAATGTTTGACACTATCTTTTCAGCTGCTCGTAAGATTTGGCAAACAGTGGCAGCTAGTGTATCATGGGATCAAAGCAGCAGATAGCGTTCTTCTAATCACCGAGACCAGCGTTTATCTTAAGGACAGACTCCAGCGAAAATCTCTCCCAGACTCTCCCACCTCAGGACTCGCTGTCCATTTATCTACAGAGCGCTTAGCGTCTCCAGCAGAGCGGAAGGGACGCTCGGCAAAAACGTCTCCGCTAACGTAGTCGAATGTGTCTTTTCTGTCTTCGCATCTGTCCTTTGCACCGCGCCGATGTGCTCTAATCACGTTTGCAGATGTAAATAAGCAAGTCCATTAGGGAGGGACTAGTAACGCCCTTCATCCTGTCTGATCCGTCACTGTGTATGTGTGTGTGTGTGTGTGTTCCCCTCTCAGCGCGCTTCACTCCGTATAAGCCTGCGGATATCATGCTGAAGCCCCTGCTCTTCGAGGTTCCCAGCATCACTACGGACTCTGTGTTCGTGGGCCGTGATTGGCTGTTCCAGCAGCTGGAGGATGTCCTGTCGGGCGGCGCGACGGGCGAGGGGCGCGGGGCCACCGTCGTGGGCAGCGTGGGCTTCGGCAAGACGGCCGTCATCTCCCGACTGGTGGCCCTCAGTTGCCACGGAGGCCGCATGAGACAGATCGCCTCCAATAGTCCTAATGCGTCCCCCAAAAGTAAGACATGAGACATGAGAGGGCAGCTGTGTGTTTACATCTCTTAACCAGCCAGACGGACCATCCTGAGCTGTCTAGATTATCTGCCATTGAATTAATCTGCAGAGATTTATTCTCACATGGAGTGTTTTTTTTTTAACTATCATGCCGGATTGTGTGTCACGTGAAGCATAATGTGTGTTGTTTGCCAGGTCACCTAAAAGCTGTTAGATCTGAACAGAACAACACTGTAAGAAAGAACACTAGATGCTTCTCAAAGGACGAAGACGTGTTGCCGACAGTGTGTTATGTCGCCTGCTTGGTTACGGCGTGGATGTTTAATAACGTGGGTGTGGTGCACCTGTGCAGGTGTTGATCCGAGCGCCGAGTTGCCTCTGAGCCAGCACCCTCATCCCAGCCCGCCCCCCAGTGCCACCAGCACCCTGCAGCCGGACAGCTGCCCCAGCACCCCGGAGCTGCGCCGCCGCAGGGAGGAGGCCGTCAGGCGCCTGGCAGCCAAGGTAATGCACGTGTGTGTGTGAGTGAGTGAGTGTGTGTGTGTGTGTGTGTGTGTGTGAGTGTGTGTGTGTGTGTGTGTGTGTGTGAGTGTGTTTTTGCCACCACAAAAATGCACCCTGGTCCGACTTCACACCTTTCTGTTTGTAAACGTCTGTTCCGGTTTGTGTGCTCCCTTCGCGTGAGACGTAGGGGCTCGGCTGAAATGAGCCTCGTTTCGTTATAGCCGCCCCTTTAAGCCGCATGGCAGCTGAGTCCACCTGTCCAGAGACTCGGAGCGCTCAGAGACGTGGCAGGCTGGGCGGAGGGAGGGGAGTCTGCGCTGGAGCGTAGCCCACACAGCCAGGCATGCAGCAAATGGCTTTGCAGTTCCAGGATAAACCGTCCGCCGTATGCTCGTGTCTCAGTCGTGTGTGAATCGAAATGCAACTGGAGTCGGGTATTGCACTCTTAAGGTTTCGTGATTTAAGGAAGCGATCTGTTCTGTCTTTTCCTCTGAGACTTCTTCACAGGATGACGTTTAGCCTAGCCGGTTCGCGTAACTAGCCGAAGTTATAATAGCTCGATGTTGTGCAGCGAGTTATAGATTTGTAGCGCTGCCGAGAGCAAAAGCAACAGTGATATGAATGTGTCTGATTTGTGTAGGGTATAATGTGTGTCTGCCATTCAGCCTGTGTGAGTGCAGAACACTGTACGCTTGCGTCTGTGCTCGCGCGGCCCGGTTGGCTTCCTCGCCACACACAGCGCGAGCGCAGACAGCTGCAGGATTACACTCGCGCTTTATGTCGCGCGACTCTTCTTTTCTTCGTCTGCCTTAATTGACAGTGTTTCTGTAGCTTCTTTTGCTTTCCCAAAGCTAGTCATGAAAGCGCGCGCATGTGTGTGTGCGTGTGCGTGTGTGTGGGCCTAAAGATCTAGTCAGCTTCTGTTCGAATCAGGGTTCAGCTTTTGAAGGCCATATAGAATAAAGGTAAGAACTGTGTTTTCTCCTGAAACCTAGACAAACAAGAATTGACATGGCTTGGATACAACTGTTGATAAATTCAAAATCTTTTCTTTCTTTGTGAAACACACACATGCGCACACACACACACACACATTCTCTCTCACTCACATTATCTCCTCATTCTGAAGGTGCATAACTGTAAATCTTTACCAGAGAAGAATGATTATTTACAATCATAAAATGCATACATTCTAAACATTTTTTGAAAATGTCAAAGCAAGAAGAATTTGACAGCACTGTAGGTTCATGGGAGCCGTCTGCGGACTTTATCGAAAAACAAAACAACTGCACACGCACATGTACGCACGCATGCTGCCTGGAGCTTTGAAAGGGTCTGAGATGGAGGCAGTCGTGCCATATCTCCGGGCTGATGCTCTCCTGAGCCAACCATTCAGCGCTCAGTAATTAAAGGCTGAAAAGACACACACATTTACCTCCGCCAGCCCTGCTCTCCTGCTTGGCTTTTCATTTTCGACTTCCCATGTGTGTTTGATTCATGCCCATGAGATATTTACCCACAAGTCATTACTTTTGATTTGTATTTTTTTTTCCCCAGTTGTTTCCTCTGTATTTTAGTCATAGCCCATCAGGTAATTCTCCCTTGTCACATGACAGCTGCCCGCCTGAGAGGGCAAGGACTCCCAGGAAGCAGGCATCCAATCACGCTGTAACTCATGCAACGTCGGGTCACCGTAACACACTTGGGGGGGGCAGGTCTATCCACCCCCTTCTGAGGCATGAGCTCACACAAGCCCACGATTGGCCAGCCTTGTTGTAATTGACAGGAGAGAGTGAGTATGGCTTCCCTCAGAGCACAGCCAGTTTCTCTCAGGATCCCGGCCACAGATGGCTGTGAAATCACTGGGGATCGAACTCGCAAACACCTTTTCTGTTGCATCGCTCAGGAGCCCTGCAAAACACTTTTTGAAATAGTTACATATTCATGAATTGATAATGTCCCAGTGGAGGTTACTGTGTAAATACACACACATTTTGCTTGAGACAAATGAGCAGGTTTTCCTCTGTCCCTCCCTCTGATGGGGAATCGATTCGCTCCTCTAGTTTGCCGTTCTGGTCTGCCGCTCTGTGGCTTGCAGAGAAGGGCAGAGAAGGACAATGGAGCCGGTACACATCCAGAATTCCCAGATTTCCAGAAAATGACATAAATCACTGTATTGAAAACAGCAAGATGCACTCCTGCTCTTCTCCCCCGTGTTCTGGATGTATAGCTTTAGGGCTTTTTTTGCGGCTTGAGTGAGATATGTTGGGGAACATCCCCCCACCCCCCGTGTTTCTCGTGTGTAGTGAAAGACTGAATTGCCACCTGTCATTCACTATAAGAAGTAAACGATGTACAAACTGCACGTCTCGGTGGGCCCTGCTGTCGCTTGTGTGTTCCCATAGCAACGGGTTGGCAAGGTGGTCATTTGTTCTAAGGTAGAGGATTGCGCTCACGGGAGCAGTGCAGGCTCAGAGGAACCTGAGACTGGGGAGGGGTGCTAGCTCAAAGCAGCGCGCCATCCGCCCGCCACATCCGCCCACCACATCCGCCCACCTCATTCGCCCACCTCATCAACTGACCAATTAGCTTTGCCCCTAATCGATAAGCCAGAAACGAAAGGTTTACACTGACTAATATTAGGCCTAATATTTGAATTGCTGCGACAAATAATCACTGCAAAATTATGTGGCGAAGATATTACAGGCGAACGCGTGAGAGGCGACACACTTTCTGGTGCGTGTTTGGCGGCGCTGCTGTTTGTGGGCGTGGACGCGCCCGTGCGTAGCATTCTGCTGCGAGGCTGATCCTGGCTGATCCTGCCTCCCCAACCACCTCACTCTTCCATTTCACCTATTCCCTTTGGTTTCCTGGGACTGATCCCACATCAGCGTCAGCCTACACAGGTTTACAAAAGATGTAAAAAAAAAAAAAAAAAAAAAGTTTCTTTGCTTTCTCTTCGACCCATAAAATCATGTGTTTTTGTGCGTGTCTGGGCAGGACGTGTTTGGATTGAATCTCCTACTGATCCTAATCGATGGACAGATGCCGCTGAAACATGAAGAACTGCATCATGGAGTCTGGCACTGGGGACGTGGTCCCACAGTAAGCAGCGCTGTGCTCTGACCAGGACCGTGTTTTTGTCATCCATGTCCTCTGAGCTAGATCAACGATCACGAACATGTCAGGGTTGACGGGCTTCACACCGTCCCCCAAGTTCCCGAACCCCCGGTCCATTGTGCACAACTCGTTTACGAACGGATGAACTTTAGCTGAGATTTGTAGTGGCTGGAAGTGATGACGACTCAGCTTAACCAAGCTTTTCTGAGCCACCTGCTCCTTCCTATTATATTCTAATAAACTCTTTCCCATCTTGCATTCTCCTTCTCAATTCTGATTCTTCTATACAAACATTCGTTTCTTGGCCTACCGTCTCATGGGCATATGTGGCGTTTTGTTTGGATTTCCGGCATCCTTTCATGGTTGCAAGGAGCACTTGTTACATTACAGGTGACTTTTGATCCAGTCATTATTAATATGCTTTCCTTGGCTAGAGGATTTGTTCTCATAGTTATATTTTCTAAGAAGGAGTAATTGCTGAGGGGCTCTGATAACATGCCTTGTACCAATAATAATAGGCACAGTTTTACAATATGCATAATTCTTACTGTGTTTTTAGAGGGTGCTGACGGTAACAAAAAAACACGGAAGATGCATCTCCAATCTCCATCCATGTACAATAGAAGGATATGATGTCGAGCAATTTCTTGTGAGATTACCCAATTATTAGTTGGCTCGTTGTGTTTTAAACCGTATGTCTGCTGCACAAAGTGTGGCCTTCAATCAACCACTTGTACTTATTGAGTGGACCTTTTGTGGCAGGTTTAACAGACCTTCATTTTTGGAAGCACAACAGTGTCAGTGGAACACTGACCATAAATCAGGATTTATTATTCACCTAAAACTGTGTTTGTCTTTAGTGAAAATGGAAGGGTAACGGTTTCCCTCGTCTGAAAGACCCTCGACTAGGTGATCTTTTGTGGCTGTGAGCAGCTATACGTTCCCCCCTTTGAGGTGAAAATTAAGCCATTCCTATTAACCCTAACTGTCCAAATGGGAAATACCACTATCCATCAAACAGTAATTTCAGTAATAAATTAGAGCAAACTAAATGGCAGCCTTAAAAGGCCTTGAGCAGCTCTGCTAGTGTGTACTTTACTGTCAAGTTATTTGACATTGACATTAATGAAATGAATCAAACCTTTGTGTTGAGCCCTTCGTTAAGAGCATGTCTTTGCTCCAGCTGTCCATTCATTTATCTGGTCGGTCTGATGATGTTTCCAAGGGGTTGTGGCAGGCTGTGGTGGAACGGTGACGCTAATTTTAAATTACATTTCTACTTTGAAAATGTTTCTTTATCGTTATTGGATGTTTTGAACATGTCCTACTTCGTGTGGACTACCGTGCCATTAGCGGTGCGTCTATGCCCAGGTAGTGTGCTGCCGCGCTGTAGACGGCTCACTGGAAGCTCTTCATGTTCCTTTATATGCTTTCTTTGTCTTCTCCTCTTCTTGTTGTTCATCTTCTCGTACGTTGGCATCCAGAAGGAAGTGAAGCACGATCTCTCTAGATCCGTACTGGACAGTGGAGGAAGTAGCTCCCTTAGCACCAAGATAAGAAGGTCCTCTCACTAAGGCCTGGAGGAAGCAGCCCTGTTGTGCTTGCTGTTTTAATTATTCAGGTTTGAAAATGGCAGGGATTCTTTTCATCACAAAACTCTGTGGTGCACATTTAGCTGTAACGGCGAGTATTTGCTCCTAATGCGAAGCGGCGCGTTTGGAGTAGGAGCAGAGCGGAGTCGTCTGGATTAGCAATCCATATAAAAAGAAACGAGACGGCCCAGGTTGGGCCTGTGCTCCACGTACCCAGCACTCCACTCCCAACGGGCTGAGCCGTCATCCAGCCCCACACAGGCAGCGTCACCAGCTCAGCCAGTGTTCCCAGGCAAATGCGGCACGATTAAAGAGGCACTTCCAAATGACCTCCATCCCTCATCAAAGAGCTGAAGTCACTGGTTGGTAATCCCAGCGCAAGATGATTGTCTGGCGGTATGAAGGCTAACCCAGGTGTTTGGTTAGCATTTATAAAGCCGCCACTCTGCGAATGCTTCGCGGAGTGATGACTCTTTCTGCTTCAAATTCTCATTTTGGGCTGTAATACAATATACTGCAAACATATACTGGAATGAAATTGGAGTGTTCTTTGCTGTCAGTCTAACCCGACAGCCATACTGGTGCTATAATTGCATAGTTAGTTATTTATTACTGCCATTTCCACTCCATACTGCCCGACTCCTGAGTGGTTCTTGGTGCACTTGTAGCTATGTATCATCACTGCTTGTTTACCATACTTGTGCAGATCCCCCCGTTAGATTGCAGTACCCTCCCTCTCCCCAACGTCTTGCTTTGTTTTCGTTCCCTTCACCACACTTCTGCTATGTGCAGGAGTTTGCTTCTGTAATATAAAAACTCCACTGTATTATTGAATGCTCTGTATTCTGAATACATTTGGCAATAAATCTGACTTGACATTGTGTTCCATTGTGTTCTCCCAAGCCAGGCTTCACAACGGCGTTCTGGATTTGTGTTACAGCTTTTCTACAGTAGCTGGGTCTTGTGCATTGTTCCCTTTACAATTGGCAGTACTTTAACTGTGCTCCCAAAAGGTACATATTGTAAATTTGTACTTAGTGATATTGAGATGGATCCCACAGCATCTTGCGCTGCAGGCGAACGTTGAATTATCCGTGTGGTGTGTTGTTGCATTCAAAGCCACTGTGAATGTGAAGTTCTGTCAGATAAGGCATGTACAGCTGCCTGTCTGGTGATACTGAGGAACGATCTTAAGCAACAGTTTTAAGCATATCTCTCTCTCTCTCTCTCTCTCTCTCTCTCTCTCTCTCTCTCTCTCTCTCTGTCTCTCTCTTTCTAGGTGGTTGCGTATCATTACTGTCAGGCTGACAACACCTACACCTGTCTGGTGCCCGAGTTTGTGCACAGTATCGCCGCCCTGCTGTGCAGAGCACACCAGCTGACTGCCTACAGGGAGCTGCTACTGAAAGAACCACATATTCAGAGCATGCTCAGTCTGCGCTCCTGCGTCCAGGACCCGATGGCTGCCTTCCGCAGGGGTGTACTCGAACCACTTATCAACCTGCGCAAAGGTACAAGTCCGTAACCTATTCATTTAGGGGTTAATGAACTGATTAATCGCCGGGTGTTGCACTAGATTCTTGTAATGGAACTTTTACTTCATTAGCTACTAGGATTTCTGTGCCTCTACAGTTGTTACATCACTGTTATCAGCTGTGCACTGTTGCACATAACTCAAGGAAGACAAACTAATGTGGTAGCCTCATTTGAACACATTAAGGGGGTCTGACTCAGCAGTCAGCGAGCTTACAGTGTGTAGTTTTAAAATCTGATGCCCCAAGGGGCTGAAGCACCTGAAAGTAATACACTTCACTGGGTCAATTTTGCATCTGGCCAGATGACGCTGGACTTGCGTCATTTTCTATACAGCTCTATGCTGTGATTGACTGTTCCACCTGTGGTATTCAAGGGACTGGACTTTACAAGAACAAAACAGTTCCTCGCGTTAAGGACCTGACCACGTCGTTTCGTATGCGGAGCCTCAGTACAAGCTGTCATGGATGCAGCAGTCAGGTTCATTTCTCCGAAAAAGCAGAGGTGTATTCTTGGAAATTGCGTGTCATTTACTTTATAGCCGCAGTCTGTCTCAGATCCTGATTGGATGAAGGATAAAGTGAGAGAGAGGGCTCCATCTCCTTGGACTTCCTGCTTCAATGAGAGCTGGCTGGGAAATATCTGTTAGCTTTTTAAAGCGAGAGGCCGCAGATGTGTTTCAGGGTCACACTGGTTTGTTTAGCATGGGGATCCTGCCTTTTCTCTCAGCCATACACCTAATCAATACTGTATTGTGGGAGGCCAGGCTTGAGACATGGATAAACAAACTGTTTGCATGATGGAGATGGAAAAGACCGAGAATCAATATGGTAGCAGCAGGCAAGGCCAGAGAGCAGGCCGTAGAGGCGCCCGTCTCCCATAATGCACAGCTTCACATAACCCCCCCCCGTGCCGTAGTACGTAGTACGTGCCGTAGAGACTCATGGCTGAAGTCCTGACTGATAAGAGGAAAAATGTTGATGGACTTTATTGTGTAATGAAAATGTTTGCCAATAGATTTGTGGAGGATATTAAAAAGCAAAGATGTTTTTTTTAGATTTGGTAGTGACCATTCTTTGAGTTTTATGTGTTAAAAAAAAAAAGAAAAGAAATGCACACACCGCCCTTGATCTGTCCCTCTATAAAGAAATCTTTTTCCTTTCAAATAAACCCAGTTTGACTGCTTGATCGGGGACAAACTTGGAACTCCATGTTGGTCTGTAATGAATTTAAAATGTTCTCTCCATCTCTGTGCTAGAGCAGGAGGCCTCTCCCTCACATTCAGTCAAACCCATGGCACTTGGAGTCTGGTGGTGTCTGGTTTATTCGATTCTGCAGTGGCCTAAATCTGTTTTCAGTCTCAGTTCATATTTGTTCCCACTGAGGTGAAGCGTTTTGTCATTACTCTTAGCTAGTGTCGTGCAGCGATGTACGGAGTCTTCACAGCTGCCTTTGCACCTACGTACATTAACACAGTCACATTTCTCTGCTCTGTTAGGTATCTGCTGCATCGAACATAACTGTGCGTGTGTGTGTTGTGTCCTGGTTCTGCTGATATGGTGATTTATTTATTCATTCATTCATTCATCTAAAACAGAGAGGAAGATTCCAGAAGAGGATTACGTCATTTTGATCGACGGTCTGAACGAAGCAGAGTTTCACAAGCCAGACTATGGGGACACCATTGCGTCCTTCATTACCAAGATTATCTCCAAATTCCCCATCTGGCTCAAACTCATCGTCACTGTACGCGTCAGTCTGCAGGTGAGGAACCCCCTGGGTCCGCACTCCTATTTCTGGACCCCTCAGGTGTCATCGTTGCTCACTAGCCTTAAAGCACATGGATAACATGCTTTTCTCAAAACTAATAAGATCCATGTAATCTAATATTGCTAGTGTAACTAATACTCCAGTAGTGTTGGGGTTTGTATTAATTAACTGACTGATGCATTGATTGGTTGATTCGGGTAATTGCAGGTGTGCATTTAACATCTTCCATTGTGTATTCTAATAAGCTTCAGAAAGCAGCACTTACAGTTCATAGTTTGTTTTTGTGTGTGTGTGTGTGTGTGTGTGTGTGTGTGTGTGTGTGTATAACACCTCTTTGTTGTCTGAGCGGCAGTTCCGTCTGACATCCCTCTGCAGGTGTGCAGCCCAGATGTCATTTACTGTGTTTATGTTGGGTTTCTATATAACAGTGTAACAGCTTCAGCCCGTGTTGGTGTTAGTCCTCTGAAGCCACATCACTGTCAACATCCCACTGCCTGTGAATCAACAGCTGCCCGATCGTAGCAGCTTCCCCACAGACAGCAGCGTACAGGACAACGTTGTCTCACACCCTCCTGGACTACATGTTCTTTTGGTCAGGCGAATCCTACACGTGTAGGAAGTAGCGCTTGCACAGGTGAGCAGGCGGTATAACGATGAGGTCTCGCGACACAGCCGAGGCGGCAGAGGAGGAACAAGACGGCGTACAGAGCGCTAGAGAGGAGGTAGAACGACAGTGAGCCCGAGTGAGACGGATAGGGAGCCGGCTGCTGTCTGATGTGTGGGAAGTGTATTTGTCTTGGCTGGCTTTTGACAGGCCTCACCCACACCTCTATGGATAGGGAAGGATTCACAGGCTTTTTTTTTTTTTAAAAAGAAAAAGAAAAAATACCCATAACAAAGAAAGCTCGTCCTTCACCAGCAGACAGCGGCGTGCGCGTGCGTCTCTGCTCATCAGCAGCGCGGCTACGGCTGAGGCGCTAGTTCCGTTCGGGGTTCCTACGCTGCTGAGAGGCGGCGTCCCCTCCAATCAGATGCTGTGTTTTACCACTACCTGTAGGGAGCCTCTGCGGGACAGCGTGCGCTCCAGTGCACGACTCAGCTCTTCCAGGGTCTCGTGATTAATGGAGGAGCTGAATGAGGTGGATTATTGCAGGGTGTGGGGGAAAGCCCCTCACCCCACCACCCACCTTTCAGGAGGGTACAAGGCTGCTGATGTGAGAGACGTGGGTGATATGCTCTTTTTGCAGATTCACGTTCGATATATTGATTGGAATTAATCCCGGGCTTCTCAGAGCAAATCGTTTTCTGTGGGTTTGTGTGTTTGTGGGTGGGTGGGTTGTGGGGGGGGGGGGGTTGCCCACTATTTCAGTGTAAATTACTGTGAGAGTAAAAATGTATGGGATTAAACTGGGATTAAATAAAAGTGTGTATGTGCATGTGTGTGTGTGCACTAGTAATGTTTAAATCGAGGAGAAGGCAAGGGATGCCAGCCATGCCTGCTCAGCAAATGGTCCCATTTAACCATTCATTGGTGATGGCAGTAATGAAAGGGCTTTATCCACTCATTGCTTGGCCACAATCTAGGTGAAAGGTTCTATTTCAGATTAGAATTTGCATTGAATGTGGGTAAGACTGAAGCCCAGTGTACCGTAGCTGGATATTACCCGTGTCTGGACTGGTGTTGAGGTTGGTTCTCTCTGTGATCTGCAGCATGCCTGAAAGCAAGTCTAACCACGTGTCTGTGTAAGGACGTGTTAGACACGGTGTCTGTTGGTTTCGAACGCCGTGTGAAGTACCGTTCACTGCGTCTCCTGCTGCTGCGACCTAATCTGTGGTGTTTCTCCATCGCAGACAGACAGACAAATCTCAACAAAAGACTTGTGTGTGTTTTGAAAGCATCTTTGTAGGGATCTGTGTTCTTATCAGCAGTCCTGGTGGATTTCGCCGCTGTTCAGAATAGGTTGTTGTATCAGTGCAAATGAATCTTTATTCAAGTGTGAAGGTATGTGTGAAGACGAGGTCGATGTGTCTGTGTGTGTGTGGTTATGTGTGCACATATGTCTGTGGAGAGTTTACTGTGCGAGGGCCCCAGTAGACTCTCTTAGTCTGTCACTTCTTAAACCTTTTTAGTTTTGTGCAGTATTCTCGTATCCCCTGTACCGTGTGCTTTTGTGTGTGTGGGCGTGTGTGCGTGAATGTGTACGCGAGCACGCGTGTCCGTGTGTGAGCTCACACAGTCGCCCGATCTCTCCTGCTCCGTGTCACCCCCCCCAGCCCTGCGGCTCACTGACCTTCTGTAGATAAATCATCCGGTGGACATCAATACCATAACAGAGGAGAGAGGGGGAGAAGGCTTTTTAACACTGCCTGCCTGTGTCTCTGTATCTCTCGCTGAGGGATAGATGAGAGGTGGAGGGAGGGAGGGAGGGAGGGAGAGTGACGGAGGAGAGCGAGCGAGGGAAAGGGACTCGAGAGACCTGGCAGCCATGTGGGGGGTTGATTGTGTGTCTGATAGTTCAGTCTGTTTGTTAAAATGTGAAGGAGGATTATGAATCAAAGTTCCAGAACACCTGCCATACACAAAAGCAGAGTGTCGCCTTGGTGACGGCAGTAAATGTGCTATTATGAAATGCGAGAATAAAGTCATTCTTCTCCTAAACTTTTATCCAAGAGCAGGCGCAGTTTCGGGTGTCAAAATGAATCTGTGCCTGTTCCTCGTTGTGTCCATGAAGGAGATCACCAGCCTGCTGCCCTTTGCCAAGATCAGCTTGGACGATTTCCCCGACAACAAGGAGATCGCCTCAGACCTGAACGCCTACATCCAGCACCGCGTCCACGGCAGCAGCGACATCCTGAACAACATCTCTCTGAACGGCAAGGCCGACCCCGTCACCGTGGGCAAGCTGAGCTCGCACCTGGTCTCGCGCAGCCAGGGCTCCTACCTCTACCTGAAGCTCACCCTGGACCTCTTTGAGAGGGGCCACCTGGTCATCAAGAGCTCCAGCTACAAGGTGGTGCCCGTGTCCCTGGCCGAGCTCTACCTGCTGCAGTGCAACATGAAGTTCATGAGCAACTCTGCGTTCGAGCGGGCCGCGCCCATCCTCAACGTGGCGTTAGCGTCGCTGCACCCGCTCACAGACGAGCAGCTCTTCCTCGCCCTGAACGCCGGCAGCGTGCGCGGGGACCTGCAGTGGGACGACTTCCAGCAACGCATGGACACCGTCTCCGGCTTCCTGATCAAACGCCGGGACAAGACGCGCATGTTCTGCCACCCCTCCTTCCGTGAGTGGCTGGTGTGGAGGGCCGATGGGGAGAGCACCGACTTCACCTGCGACCCCAGGTGAGCTCCCATGGTGCAATGCGCATAAACGCCTGTGTTATTGCATCAGACAACGGCTGAGCACAGGTCATCTCTTTTTGTTAGCGTAAAGATGGCAATAAATGTCTCCTAAATAATCACAGGAGATGTCTACTGAGACAAAACAGATGGGTGAGAACCTACTCCTTGCAAGGAGTTCCCCGACGCACCTTAAAAGGCCAAATAGACTTTTGGACTTTCTCATCCACTTGCTCGAGCATTCTGCCTAAAATATCAGGCACAACGCTCTAGCAACACTGGTCTCCAGACCCATGTCCTCCCTCACAGCATCTCTTACCTGGAGAAGTTTGCTTGAAGTCAAACTTTAAAGGTTAGGGCTCATCACAAGTAAGCAGACTCTATCTTTAAACAGGTGCCTGTTGGCTGTTAATAAGGCATTTAATTCAGGCATTTAATTTGTCCATTAGAATCTCTGCTGTGTGGAGTGGATTGTCATTCTCTGAGAGAATGAGATTGAAACTGAATTCATTTGAATAGTGCTCACGTACAGAAGATGTTAGACTGCAAACTGGTACTGATTTTTTTTTATGCAATTTGTCAGCACACATGACATTTCAGCACTAGGTTCCTCTTAAAATAAATATTTATATTGATTAGTAGAAATGTATTACTTTAAGTGATAAATATGAACACTGTCTTGATCCAAGATTCAATATTTAATTTCTGTTCCCAAATGCTCTGCTACACGGAACCAAGCCTACCTTGTTGATCTAAACCAATGTTATCTCTCCAGATCTGGACACAGATTGAATATTTCTGTTTCATTCCTCAGTAAACTTTAACACAACTAGTCTTCTTGGCTTTCAGTGGGGACTGGCAGGAAACAGAAAGAGAATTAAAGATTAAAGCTGAATCGGTGCACTACCACTACCACTACCATGCCTTTGCACTGTCCCCATGCTCTCTGCGAAAAGAAACTGAGCTAATCCTGGCACAGTCACGACACACTTCCCGCAACTCCTGCCTGGATTAGGATTAGGATTATGAATGGCATGCACTGGCTGCCCACCTTGCCTGCTCTTCATCAGCCTGATAACTCTGCTTGCCAAGACTCTGGCGTTGTCCTCGCAGCCTGGCTAGCCTGTAATTTCAGTGACAGCGCAGTTTCTTCTGAAAGCACCGACAGAGGTGGAGTTGGAAAATAAGGGCTGGAAATATCTGGTCAAACCCACCACTATCCAGAAAGAACACTTGGAAGTGCTGGTCTCTACCTGCTTAGGGTCAGGACGGCTGTCCAGGATTGATTTTCTCCTGCATGTGCACCTGTGCAGTCAGAGCTGTAACAGAGCCCATTTGTCTACATAAAGCAGCTCTTAATCACAGCCTTAATGAAGCCGCAGTCGCCACGGTTTGGGTTTATCGCGGGCTTTTGGTTTTACAAAGTACCTTAACAGGAGGGAAGCATATAGTTTGCTTTGATATAATGATGCATAATGGAGTGAGCTGCTTTCTGTCACAGAACATTATTAGAATACCCAAAGTGTATATATATATACTCTATGCATAAACATAGTGTTTAGTCAATTTTGATACAGTATGGTAGACTCATAGAGATAAAAAGTTCAGGGTGATTATTCAAATATTTTATTTTCACACTTATTTAGAACTTTGATGTTTTTGAACATCCAGTTACTTAAAAAAAAAAAAGTACAGATCTGACATTAAATATGTGGCAATGTGAGTTATTAACCACTTATCTATGCCTGTGTGCTGTGCATGTGTTGATTTCAGATAAGATTCTATTAACCAGTTCATTACAGTATTGTGTAGATGCTTATTTTAGATGCCTCCATGTCTTGCAGATACAGATGAGAACGTTTTCTAAGCGTGCTGTCTAATTGTTATTCCATCTCATCCTCTCCTGGTCTCGTTAGCGTGGAGCTCTGACTGTTCTGATTGGACGCTGTGTGTCCTCACTTTATCAGCTGTGGGGCTGGTGACTCACCTCCATGTCCTTCCCCATCGTGAGAGACACTCTCTCCCCTGCTCACCCCCGATCTCTGTATCTTTTTCTCTCTCTCTCCCTTTGTCTCTCTTTCTCTCCATGTGCCTCTTTTTCATTCCCTCTCTCTTTCATTATTAAACGAAAAACACAAGCCATTACACTGGCAGCGACGACGACGGACTTGAGAAAAAGGTCCCCCCACTTCAGCTTGTTATTTCTTCTCTCAGAGAGAATGAGAGCTCGACACAGGCCATTTTATTTAGCTGAGCAGACGGGGGAAGGGGGGGGGGGGTCTGATCAAAGCCATCCGTTTTCATGCCTGGCCTTTTAATGAAGTTCACCGTTAATGAACACCAGTCAGGGTATGAACGGAGCCGGAAAGGAAGTCAGGGTCTCCTCTCCTCCTCTGGTCTGCTCCTCAGATCATGGACGGCTCTTTACAGGCCCTGTAAATGCCACCAGGAATGCATGTGTAGGGCCTTGACGAAGACCACGGCAATAATGTCCACCTTGTTAACACGTTATCGAGACCCAGCGATCGAGCCTTTTTTGTTTGTTTGTTTCGAGTGGTAGTAGCGTGCTTTTCTTTGGCATATAAAATTATGGGAAATGGTTTATTTTCCCCTTTCCAATCTTTTCCTCTATTCCCTGGTTTATGGTGCTCTGTTGTGTGTTTCCTGTAGGAGTGGACATGCCCTGATGGCATTCATGTTGTCTAGGCAAGAGGGGAAATTGAACAGGCAGCAGACAATGGAGCTGGGACACCATATTCTAAAAGCACATATATTTAAGGTATTCCCTAATCTAAAAGCACATATATTTAAGGTATTCCCTAATCTAAAAGCACATATATTTAAGGTATTCCCTAATCTAAAAGCACATATATTTAAGGTATTCCCTAATCTAAAAGGACATATATTTAAGGAATTCCCTAATCTAAAAGCACATATATTTAAGGTATTCCCTAATCTAAAAGGACATATATTTAAGGAATTCCCTGATCTAAAATCACACATATTTAAGGTATTCACTATTCTAAAAGTACCTCAAAGTAAAAGTACCTAAAAGTACTTTTTAAGGTACCTCAATTCTAAAAGCATGCATATTACATAATTAATCACAGAACAAAATTCACTTTATCAACGCTCATGTAATGCCACTACTGATGTGACAGTGTTATGTATTGTGCAGCTAAGACATTCCATTAACCTGTAGAAATCCAACATAACTAGTAAATTATACTAAGTAGTTAAATGAGGGACTATTGTGTTTGTATAAGCAGCAAGAACCACTTCAGATGGCTGATTATCTGCTCTTACAAAATATTTGAAAGTATTCATAGCTACTGGTTAATCTACTGTGTGTGTGTGTGTGTGTGTGTGTGTGTCACAGGGTCAGAGTAAGAAGACGGGGGTGTCATCCAGCGTGCTGCAGGGCTTGTGGATCAGCTGTAGTACAGACAGCCTGTCTGCAGCTCTGGCCTCCCTAAGGAACCTGTACACACCTAACGTCAAGGTCAGCGCACGCGCCCACACACACACACCCCTGCAGCCCCGCACAAAAGATCACGTTTCTGCACACTCAGACGCTAACCAAACTATAATTGTCCCACAAGAGAGTGTGTAATTGTTGATATGCCCCCATAACAGAGTTGTAACCTTTATCTGCAGGTTAGCCCGTCAAGCATAATTAATCTGTGTGTGGTAGGAGTCTGGGGCTTTGTGGACACAGAAGCCTGTGGGACTCACGGCCTTTTGCTTTCCAGCTCAGGGCTCCAGCGGCAGGGACGGAGTGTTAACTGTGATGGGTTTCTGTGTGAGGGGTAAATTGCTTTTAAGCGAACGTTTGTCCTCCTACTGAATCAATCCGTGCAGCATCTTCAGGGATGAAGCAGGATAGCCCACCTGCTGCACTGAGTTACCTCCCTGATGAAAAATGTTGTTAGCGTTATTCTGAAATCATTTGGTTTTTGACGTTTTATGTGTTAAAAAAAAAATGTTGTGCTTCTACGGAGCTTTAATTATTATACCTCATCGATTGATTTGACGGAGGAAAATACAAGTTGTAATTCAAAACCAAGGTAGTATGTCCTTGTGCAAAAACAAGTTTCTAATAAAACAGATATTGAGTTATAAACAATACATAACACATCCTGCCTCTTATAAAACTTATACTGCCTTGCAGGAGACAGGAGGTGTTTTGATATCTCCCACTGCCCCAATGTTACTGAAGAGTTTACAAACAGACTACATGTCTTTTATTCATTTTGGAACTTCAGTAATTCTTCAAGGACAGACCTTGCCAGGTCTGTATTATATATTAGGCAAGTACAGCTAGTAAGGTGAAATAAGGTTCAACTGCCGGATGAGTCGCTTCTAAAAGGTTTGTTGTAACCAAACCAATTCAGTTCACTTCCAGTAATATTGTGAAAGTGTCTGTTAATGAAGTTATTAATAGGTTTGTAATTTGTTGCTGGTTCCAATTACAATCAAGTATTATTTTAAGGTTATTAAATTAATTATAATAATTAAGGAAGGAGGATTTTGAAAGGAAAGCTGCTCTGTATTTTGCTCCGTCAGACTCACTATCTGATTATCTCGTAAAAATCCCCCCCCACACACACTATTCATCTCTTTCCTGTCCTATGTTTTCTCAGTTCCCCTGAACTGCACTAGGGGACGATAATGTTATTAAGACAATAGAGAGAGTAATGCCTGTGCCCCATTAACTGCCTCATAGAGTGACTTCTGGATATTCCCACACACAGTCAAGAGATTCACTGCACATGTTCTTGTCATTAACTATCACTGCTTCCACCGCAGGCTAGTTACAGAAAATGAGGGAGCCCTTTTGACATATTTAATAATTACTGAACCCATTTAATCAGTAGTTTGATAAACCAGAGGCTATTTTAATGGTGGAGCAAGATAAGGGATTTTATGGTAAATTTTTCTGATTTTGTGTGCAAGCCCATTTTCTTCCTTAAGCCAGAAATGTCATCCTCAGGCTGGAATGGCAATTATGAGCAGACATGATGAATTTTATCTTGAATAAGAAACAATCTTGGTTTTTCTTCTCCCTGCCCCGTTGTCATTTGGGTTGTTAGTTTTTATTTTTGGAAAAAAAGAAGCTCTTTGAAAGCCCCATTTCTCAGAAAGACAGCAACACAGATGAGTTTGTTTCTCTGTTCCCTCGCTCCATCCCCTCTCCCACTCCCCCTCTCCCACTCCCCCTCTCTCTCTCGCACACACACTCTACACTCTTGCTCACTTACTCATCTCCTACTGTATTTTTAAACACTCACTAAGCCCTGCATCGATCACTGATCATTAGTTTAGTATTCATTCAATTTGCTTATCAAAGGGAAGAATGGTGTCTGATTAAAGCCTGTTCGAGATTCCGTCACTGTGTGCCGGAGTCCTTAATGAATAAGGGCGTTGTGATTTAGCTCGCTCGGCCAATCAGCATGTTGCGTTGAGCAGAGCCCCACATGCAGGATGACGTGGGCTTTTGGACAGGGAGGAAAATAATGCCTGAAAAGCTGAGGCCCTGCATCAGGAGATCCCATGTTCTTTTTAAAAGGCCATAAAAGGGCATGACATTGATTGGTGGAGGAGGCAGTAAAAGCCGTGCGCTTGTACTTTTATTTACTGTGGCGCTTTGCTTGTGCTTGGCTCCTGAGCGTCTCTCCGCCCGTTATGAGGGAAGAGAAGGTCTCTCGTTAAAGTGTCTGTAGCCTCTGACCAGGCATTCGTGGTAAACCCCGCCTCCCTCCCATCCGTCTGCAGGTGAGCCGCTTGCTGATGCTGGGCGGGGCCAACGTGAACTACCGCACGGAGGTGCTGACCAACGCGCCGGTGCTGTGCGTCCAGGCACACCTGGGGCACCACGAGATGGTGGCCCTGCTGCTGGAGTTCGGGGCCAGCGTGGACGTGGTGTCCGAGAGCAGCATGACCCCGCTAGGCTACGCCGCCGCCGCCGGACACCTGGGCCTCGTCAGCCTGCTCTGCAAGAGAGGAGCCAAGGTGGGTCCCCACAGCACAGCAGCGGAGAGCACTGAGGGGGGCTGGGGGTGTGTGGGGGTGGGCTGGGGTGTGTGGCGGTGGGCTTGGGGTGTGTGGTAGGGGGCACTGGGGGTGTGTGGTGGGGGGCACTGGGGTTCTCCCATTTCACACAAACAGACGACACACGGGGAGAATCTTTGTTCACGCGCAGACATCAGCGGTGGGAGAACGAAACGCTGACTTATTAAAAGGGAGAGACCAGTCAGGTGTCCTGAAGTACCATTATATGGTCGAATGAGAGCAGCAGGTTGGCCATTTTGCCAATGCATTTGCTGGTAATGTTGCTTCAGTTGGTGACTGCAATAAAATACAAAAGAAATTAAAAAACTCAAAAGCTGCTTTTGACTGGTGCGTTGTGTTGCCAACAGGTGGATCATGTGGATAAGAGTGGGCAGAGTGCCCTGGTGCACGCAGCTCTGAGAGGCCACCCAGACATCATCCAGCACCTGCTGGAGCAGCCGTGGGCCGAGCGAGAGCAGCAGCACGAGCTGGGCCTGAAGAACAAAGCCCTGCAGCAGGCCCTCATAGCCGCCGCCAGCATGGGCCACGCTCAGGTCCGCATCTATTATGTCTGTTCATTTGCATATTCGCATATTGATTTGCATATTTGCCGAAGGTGCCGATCTTTTCGGGGAGCACTGTAGAGTGAGGGGTAACTAAGCTGTGTGTGTTCAGCACACACGGGTGACGTAGGGACAGCGAGTGTGCTGGGCAGTGCCTGTGCGTCGAGTGTTTACCTCTGTACTGCCGAGCCCGCGCCGATACGTGCTTTAAGGATACGGTTGCCACGGGAGATTAGCCATGGCAACAGTCCAGCGAAACGGCAGCCTGGGAGCTGTAAAAGCCGTGCTTTACGTTTCAGCCTCCTCGAGAAGGAGGCGTGGCCGCCGGGAGAAAGGACAGAGAGGGGTTAGAGACTGAGGGGAAGGAGATAGGAAGGCAGTGGGAGATGGCATGAGTAGTATCAGTGGGCAGAGAGAGAGAGCGAGAGAGAGAGAGAGAGAGAGAGAGAGAGAGAGAGAGAGAGAGAGAGAGAGAGAGAGAGAGAGAGAGAGAGAGAGAGAGAGAGAGTGCTAGAAGGAGCAGGTTCCAGCCAGGCAGAGGAGAGACTGTTAGTTAAGCTCTTGGGCATTAATAAGGTTGAGTAAGTACCTCACTGGAGTAGTGCACCTCCACCAGCAGAACACCAGCACTCGTATTAAAGCATCACCTCAGAGAGGATATAAGTCAGTGTGGCAGCCCCCTATTGATCAGCCCAGCTCTGTACATCACCCACCCCAGGTCCTCCCCCCGCCCTCACACTGCTGTCCATGTCTGTCTGCCTCTCACTCTTTTGTTTTTCTTTTCGTTTGTCTGTTTGTCTGTTCTTTCGTTCTTTTCACCTGTCCTGCTCCCTCCTCTGCTGTCCGTGTCCGGACGTGGGACGGAGACAGTGTTTCATTAATATGTGGATTGTTGTTGGCCAGGTGGTGAGAGGCTTACTGGCCCTGAATAATGAGCTGGTGGTGCAGATCGATGCTCATGATACACTATGGGGAGAAACAGGTACGTCTCAATGTCTCACTTTAATCTCTTTTTATTGCTTTCCCCCCCCCCCCTCTCTCTATCTCTCTCTTTCTGTTCAATTCATTTATTCAATTTATTGGCATGACCAATGTTCACAGTTGTACTGCCAAAGTTTTGATGTAGAAATGACCGTGTTAAACATGTTAAACACTCATTCTGCTATTCCTTAGGTGAGCTCCCCTCACCTCCCCTCACCTGTGTTTTCGTGTCCCTCGGGTATTTGATGTCATTAGGGTCACGTGCCCTCCTTATCCTCGCAGTTTCTGCTACAGCTCGAATCACTCAAATCAGCCGTTCATGCTGTTGCACAAACCATGATCTGGTTCTTGATGGCTTGGTTCGTGTTTGCTTTTGTCTTTGTGGGCCCAAAGCTTCTGTTAGTGTGCTGACTTTCTGCCTCTCAAACGTGGCTTTGAGTCCTTGTTATGAATCAGACCATTAACATGAGATGTCATTATGTTGCCATAGCAAAGCCAGCATCTTCCTATGCTTCCTCCTGTCTGTTGTTTACATTGTACATTGCGCAGCATAGAAAGCCTTCACGCTAAAACGGCTGAAAAAGCACCAGCAGTTATGTTACAAACTTATATGATGATAACTTGGCATATATTCATTATTGTCCTGTTTACAAATGTTATTTTCTTCTTACTTTGGTTTTATTGAAATCATTTCAAAGCTTCATGCCAGCAAGGGCTTTGGTTGTTTATTTGTTTTTTATTGTTTTCGGATTTCTTTCTCCTGCAGGTCAGGCAGACTCAGCCACTCCAGTGTTCAAATGTAAACTTGAACTGTCAGCTTTGGTGGATGTGTGCGTTTGTGTGTGTGCGTTTGTGTGTGTGTCCGTGTGTGTGCGCGTGTGTGTGCGTGCCTGTGCGGTTGGGGTCATTGTAACGCAAATGTAGACCAGTGACAGAAGCAGACTCAGATGGTGAGAGATGGCTGGCTGGAGGGCCTGGTGTCCCAGCGGCACTAAGCCAGCAGGGAGCGCGGCAGAAATCACACACAAGCCTTCCTGTGGTTACTGTGGCTCAGCTGTGCCATTCTGCCCACAGCCTCATCACTGTGGTAGATACAACAAACACACCAGTGCTTTCAGGCATGAAGAGCACAAATTGTAATGTGTGGTATAAAGAATTCTGTCGCCCCCAAAATATGCATACACACAAACACACACACACACACTGCCAAGCAATTATATCCCTTCAAGATGTTTATCATACATCTGGCTGCATGTGTGTGTGCATGTGTGTGGGGTAAATGTGCATCAGCGTGTGTGCATATGCAGACACTATAGCCTGTACAGGACGGCGTGTTACTCTGCAGGGACTGTTTGGACAGTCAGTGAGTTGGACGCTCTGACGATAAACACTGCTTGTCTCTGTCAGCATGGTAAACTAACACTGATGCCACCGCTGCACACACCTGCCTGCTCATTGCTGAACCTCAGACACACTGACGCCCTGAGCTCCTGCTCCCCCGCTGGACACTTCCTGCCACTTCCTGCCACTGCCGTTACCTCCTTCCCTTCGCACTCGGTCAACTCCTGCATGAGCTAGACGTTCAGGATGCTACACAACCCCCCACCCCCAACACACACACACACACAGGACAGCTCATCATTGACAGCAGTAGGGTAGGATAGGAACAATGGCCTCTCTGTGAATTTCTGGATTACGCCAACAAATGGCATTTGGCTGTAGCTCACCATGGTGTCAGGCAGACGACCTCCTGCTTGGCTCTCCAGACGTGGCTCCTGGGGAGAAAGCATTTCTTCCTTTGGTAATTCCCCTGACTGTGTTTCGGTGCATTCGAGAATCAAAGTATTTACATCTCCACAAACATTAACATTTGCTGTTTGATATGGTGTATTTAAATGTCTGTAACCAGTTTATTAATTTATTCCTTTTTTTTTCTTCTTTAAAACTATTGATTCGTTCCTTTATATATGCAATGCATTATGGTCTGTTAACCAAGCAGGCCAGCATAAATCTCTTAACAAAGCGTCATTTATTCGGGGCTCTGATTCACCAGCCAGACAGGAGTGCATTACTGTGAATAATAATGGTCATGCTGTCTCGCTTCCCACAACCACTTAGCCTTACGTTTCGCTTTACCAAATGAGCAGGGCAGGACGTGCCCACAGTTCCAGGAGGCTACGGCACTGTCCCCAGTCTCCCCTCCATGGCCACTGGTGACATGACTCCCGGGAAGAGGCTCTGTCACCCGGCACTGCGGCTAATGAATGCAGACCGGGGCCTAATTGCTTGCCTGTTAGAGTCGACAACGTTCTTCGGCGTTTCGGCCCGCGTGCACAGTCATTCTGTCCTAATGTTGTCGTTCCTGAAGCGATTACCAGAACGCAGAGGCATAATCCAGTTCATAATGCGGGTTCCAGGTGATGGGCAACAGAAGTTCCCTTGGTTCTCATCCAAATTAGGCAAAAAAGACAGAGGTTACGGGTTCACTGCTGCAGTTGCATCAGAATTTGTGAAAGATGTAACCTTGCCTCTAGTTGTACCTGAGGGGAACTCAATTTTAAAGTGAAGCCTCATGGAATCATCTCCCGTAAAGGTAAAATTCAATTCCGTAAATGGCCAGTATTATAATTCTGGGCCCAAGCCCCAGTGCTTACCGCATGCCTGTTATGTAGTTCTTCATGATAACCGCTTGCCTGAGAAATATTATTCCATAAGTGGCATCAGCCACAAAAGCGTAATGTCTTTATGCAGATAGGTGTTGGGTAGTGTACAGTAGGCAGATTGAATTACGTTGGAGAGCTGGAGCTACCAAGGACAAATCCACCCGTTCTCCAGTAAAAGAAAAACTTTTCACCGGACGTGAATGCAGCATTCACCAGCTCCTCCCAGTACTATTCAATTCAATTCAATTTTATTTATATAGCGCTTTTTACAACACATGTTGTCACAAAGCAGCTTTACAAATTGCGTGGGTCCAGATCCCTAATGAGCAAGCCAAAGGCGACAGTGGCAAGGAAAAACTCCCTAAGATGGCAGGAATTTAGGAAGAAACCTTGGGAGGACCAAGACTCAAAAGGGAACCCATCCTCCATTGGGCGGCCCGCTAGCAGTGTCCACGTTCAAAGTTCATGTATAGTCCAGATATAATCCTGTAGTTATGATTCTACTTCCAGGCCGAGTAGTCACAGTCCCTTCAGAGTAGATGAGCCTCAGGTGGGAGTTGGCATCAGCGCGTCCTCTTGCGATAATGGCACATCCAACCACGGCATCGGCACATCCACTGGCAAGCCAGACCATCTCCTAGATGCTTGTATGGGGTGGGTAACAGGAAAGGCTCGTCTTTCCTTGTCCCGGTATTTCTCGGGCAGCCATTGGGAAGAAGAGGGACAATTAGTTCTATATGGAATATGTTAGACAAAGTAAATGTAAACATTTCTGGAGTGTGGCAGCGACTCCGGCAATTAAATTATTACAGCCTAGCTAAAGGGCAGAACCAGAAGGTAACAAAGACTTGGGAGCATCCTGAGACACTGGCATCCATCCACTACACCGTCGACAAACTTGAGTGACCGCGTGCAGTGATAGGATGACAGCACCAGCGCCCCAGTTTTCCATAAAAACCCTTTGCCCATGAACCCCTGGATCTGTTACCTTATCTAAAGGGGCACATTAATTACCAAATGCTAGATCAAACAAGTAAGTTTTCAACCTAGACTTAAAGATTGAGACTGTGCCAGAGTCCCGGACACATTCTGGAAGACTATTCCATAGTTGGGGGCCTTATAAGAAAAGGCTCTTCCCCCTGCTGTTACCTTATTAATTGATGGAACTAATAAGAGGCCAGCACCTTGGGATCGTAGTGGACGCGGAGGTTCATAATAAGAGATAAGCTCTTGGAGGTAGTCAGGAGCAAGTCCATGCAGTGCTTTATAAGTCAATAGAATAATTTTAAAATCAATACGGAATTTTACTGGGAGCCAGTGCAGGGCCGATAAGACTGGGCTGATATGTTCAAATTTCCTAGTTCTAGTTAGAACTCTGGCTGCGGCATTTTGAACTACTTGAAGTTTATTTATATTCCTATTTGAGCATCCTGACAGTAACGAGTTACAATAATCTAATCTGGAGCTAACAAAAGCGTGTACTAGTTTTTCTGCATCATGCTGGGATAATGCATTTCTTAACTTGGCAATGTTACGGAGATGTAGAAAAGCTATCCTGGTAGTATTATCTATGTATTTATCAAATGATAGGTCAGAGTCGAATAAGACGCCGAGATTTTTGGCTACCGAGCCAGGAGTAATGGGGTAATCTGCAAGATTTATGACTATGATTTTTGTTGGTTTGTTTTTAATGATGGGATTGCTGTGTGACTGCCACAGAGGCCTTAGAATGAGCATATGAAGTAGTTCGCTTTGATATTATGCTGAGAAATGTGACTGTGCCGTGGATTAAGTGCAGTGAATTAGTGGTGTTCTTCATGAATACATTCATAGATAAATAAATGACCCTTAATGGCCATGCTTGCTGGGCACTTCCTGTTCAGTAATACATCACTGAGAGAAATGTCATGTTTCTGCAGCCTAGATGGTCTTTCATATTGCTGTTGTCTAGTGTAACTGCAGCCCATAAAGAATATAAAGAAATATATAAAGAAATTGAAAACAAATGCCTGGTGTTTCATCATTGAGGAGGTAATAGTGGAGCAGGTGGTGTAGGTGGTGGGGTGCACATTACAGAGAGACAGGGGAAGGGGAGAGGCATAAACCTGGTGTCATCAAAGGCTTATGGGTGAGTGGAGCACTGCAGAGGAACCCAACTTGAGATTATCTGGACCTCCATATTGTGAGGAGGGAACAGAATTGAAAGGAGGGAGAGTGGGAGAGAGAGATGAGATTCAAAATAACTTTATTAACCTGTAACAAATTTACAATCTACAACCGCACAAAAAGCATATTTAGGGGAGGGGGAGGAAAAGTCAGAAAATCACTTAGAAAATCACCATACACCCCAAAAATTTTCAAAAGCATTAAAATCATTCATGGCAAAATAAAAATTTAAGAGTGGGGGAAAGAGAAGAGAGAGAGAGAGAGAAAGAGAGTGGTAGAGTGGGGGAGAGCGAGGTAGTGGGAGAAGGTGGGTAAGTGATTGACTGTCACCGTACTCTCTTGCTCTCTGGTATCTGAATGGCCTGCGTGTTTGATGGATTTGTGGGGATAACTCACGCTGACAGACAGATCTGTTATCATTTGCCCACACATGGATTTCCATCTCCAGCTCCGCATCACTTAACCTTTCAAGATTTGACCTTCTGTCCTTCACCGGGTCCCGTCCTCCAGTTCAGACATGCGAGACCTGAGCTGGATGGCAGTTAGACGACCTCACACCTGAGTGTAGAGCGTGCACTGGTTCTAATGGTAGCGCATGGATTGTGCTTTGTTAGGTGATTTAAATGGTGATTGTAGTTTTCTTTGAGGACAGTGACATAAATCTCTACAGCTTTATGGGTGAGATACAGGGAGACAGAGAGAGAGAGCAATAGTTCACTGGTAGAAATCAGTTTCCTAATGGCAAAGTATTTTCCGTTGGTTTGGTTTTGTCTCTCGGAAATTATACAAGCCCGTCACCAGCAGTAGCATTGTCTGACAGTTAATCAATTTTCATCAAGCATACTATTCAAAAAGCTTTTTGTTAACAAGTGAAGCATGAATGTCTCATTTTTATCAGCCTGTGCACAGCTCTTAGAGAGACTTGATCGTTGCTAATCAAGTTGTAAAATTGTATTCTAAAAACGGTCAAAGAGTGAACTCTGAATGAATTAGTTGTCTTCGCACACCAACCACCTGTGTGAAGATTGACTGTGCTGGTCCCAGCCTATGGGCCCGGTCCTGTCCGACTCCTTCCTGTCCCCAGCTGTATCCTAGACGACGCGTTGAGATCCAGTCCTCTGTGTCACAGGCACATACTGTTCCGTGCCAGGCTCGAGTGTTCGGGCCTCCTCAGCTTTCAGGCGCAGAGTGAAAACAGTGGCCTGTAATTAGCTCATTACCCAGACACACAGCTCCACGCTGCCGTGGCTCTGGAATTTACAAAGGACACGGAAGGCGCTCAAGCTAACGGCCTTACAGCTTCACTGTCCTTCTCACCGTAGCCCTGAATAAGGTGCTTCCAGGTTAAGACTACATCAGCACTGCTGTCCTCGTGGTTTTCCTAAGTGCGAGTTTATGTCGTTGCTTTGGCAGCTTTGACGGCAGCGGCGGGTCGTGGGAAGATGGAGGTGTGCGGTTATCTGCTAGAACAGGGGGCCCAAGTGCAGCAGGTGAACAGGAGAGGAATGTGTGCCCTGTTCTGCGCAGTGAGACAGGGACACTGGCAGGTGAGACACACCAAACACATGGCAGGATTTTAGTCTTGCATTCTGCCATCCAGTGTGGATAAACTCTTGTAATCATGTAATTGTATCATTAGGTAAATAGATTAAATATATGCACAGGTAAAAATAGGAGTATCTCGTGGCCTAAAGATCTCAGGAGGTTTCGAGTCACTAATTGTTGGTTACTCTCACTCGTGTGTGTGTGTGTGCGTGCGTCAGATTGCGGACGTGTTGCTGCAGCATGGTGCAGATGTCAACAGCAGCGATAAGCAGGGTCGCACGCTGTTGATGGTGGCGGCGTGTGAGGGCCATCTCAGCACTGTGGACTTCCTCTTTTCTAAAGGTCAGTCACCTTACCTGCCCAGACCTCCAAGACCACAAAATGAACTAGACGTGTCTATTCATATGCATTTTTAGAGTGAACTTTACTTTTTACGTTTTTTTTGTTGACAATAGCAATGTTTAATAAGTCATGCATACTTAAAGGAACAATAAGTTATACAATAAGTTTTTTCCAGTTATTCTTGTTCACTTTATGAAACAGCCATTATACTCACAGTAGCCTGGATATTTCAGAGATTCTGTACTAAATCTTTTTTTAAACATGGCTACCTCTTTGAGGGTGACCTGCTCTTTGGAGCAAAGTCCTTTCATTCGAGGACTACAAGCAGTTTGATTCATCATCTAAAGTGAGGTGCAGTTTATAGAAACAATAATTAAAATAATCACTCATAAATTGCTCCTTTTTGGTTGTAAGAAAAATGACATTTATTTCTCCTTTAAGTATCTGTGAATCTCCTTTGTGGTGTGCAGCATTTGATCCCAAACGTGGCCTGCAGCCTGCAGTTGTTTCTGTTGCTGTAAACGAGACTCTGCTCCTCAGGTGCCTCTCTGACGTCGGTGGATAAGGAGGGGCTAACGCCTCTGAGCTGGGCGTGCTTGAAAGGACATAAGAACGTGGTGGAGTTCCTGGTGGAGAAGGGCGCGGTCCTAGACCACTCGGACAAGAACGGACGCTCTCCTCTGGACCTGGCCGCCTTCTACGGAGACGCCGACATTGTGAGTTTTCTGAAAAGAGGGATGCGTGCGTCCCAGCCGTGGAAGAGCAGCGGCTCACTGGCTGCTCCCACACACAGCGCTGCTCTAACTCCGTTAGTTAGCACTGAGCCTGAAACCCTTCATGAATGTGTGTCTGTCCCTGATAGTATTAGAGCAAATATCTCACAGTGCCAGTGTTGTGCATGTAGTGCATGCTGATTTCTATTTGTATTGTTATAAAATGTGTTAAATGCTATAGGATTATTATTCTATAAATGTTATAGAACATGTCTGCACTTATCACTTATGTGTATCAGATGCCCCACAGTAAGCAAGCTGCACTGCTGTAGGGTTAGTCGCTGTAGGGTTAGCAGTAAATGACTTGTAAGGGATGTTTGCAGATTAGATATGGATATGTATGTACATGCCTACGTCAGCCAGAGCATAACTGCTGGTGTAGAGTGCCTTACGTGTGCTGTGTTCCATGCGTAGGTCCACTACCTGGTGGAGAAGGGAGCCGTGATCGAGCACGTGGACTACAGTGGCATGCGGCCCCTGGACCGAGCTATAGGCTGCAGGAACACCTCTGTGGTGGTCACGTTACTCAAGAAGGGAGCCAAACTGGGTGAGCACACTGGGAGCTGGAGGGACTGGGCAGCTTTAGTGGCTTAGAGCAGGTTTCTAAATTTACATGCTGATACAATATACAGTGTATGGCAGAGTAGTTTAAAAACATAGATCTGCTTTTCAAGATCTTTCTGAAGTAAAATCACACTGATGTGACTCATAAAACAAAGGACAGTGACAAAGCAGTGGGTTTGCCCTGTAACGAATGGTATATCAGACGGTGCTGTCACTGAAGTATTATCATATGCCACCGTCGCACTAAGGTACTGTTATATGGTATTGTCACTGAGGTATTGTCATATACAGTCATTGAGGTTTTATCATTCATATATATACACCATATTGTCATATGGCATTATTAAGGTGCTCATCACTTCCCAATTGACAAAGGAGATGAGGAACATAGTACTGCATGCTCTCATTCTAACAAAGACACACTCACACACGCACGCACACACAGAAACAAGCACACATGCACGCATGCTCGCGCGCACACACACATTTGCACACACACCCAGTGTGACCACTAACTACAGCCCTTCTTGGCCACTGTGCTAAACAGCAGAGCCTCTATTGTGATGCTGCCTCAGAAAATGAGAGTATTGCCATACCAGAATAATAGTGCCTATTCATATACATTACGCTCACAAACCGTATTATTGAAATAGCAGTGAATAGCATTATAGGATAATGAACCAGCACCAGAGGTACAGAGTGGCATTCAGACGGGGTGTGAGACGGGGACAGAGTTGAACATAGAGGCAGGGTGAGACAGGGACAGAGTGGATCACAGAGGTAGGGTGTGGCAGGGTATCCTTTACTGCTGTTGGTCCTCATATTGCTTGTTTTACTCCCTAGCCAGTCTGTCTATTCAAATGCTGTAACTAAAGTTCATTTAGTTACAAATTCATGGGGCTGAATTGAATATATATAAAAAGATTAACTGCAAGTGGTTTTGAATTCACAGCTGCCACTTCTACCCACAGTAGTTCTCTGCTCTGTGCAATGTATCTGGCTCTTCATTTCTGCTGTTTCACTCTTTTCTCTCTCTTAATTGCTTTCAATATAACCTTCATAAGGCTACAGAACGTCTCCTTATGATCGAACAGGTACAGTCTTTAGGTAACTTCACTCTGAGCCACTATCTAAGTGAGGTTTTAACCACTTGATATTTGAAAGGTTAGCCAACTAACCTCCCTTGCCTTCCACGTGTAACCTAGGTAACGCAGCTTGGGCGATGGCCACATCTAAGCCTGACATCCTCATCATCCTGCTCCAGAAGCTCATGGAAGAAGGCAATCTGCTTTACAAAGTAAGGTCAAAGGCCAACGTTCAAGATCCAACCTGAAAATCAGATTCAAAGAGAGACGCAAGATTTATGATTCAGTACGAAAGTAATAGGAAAACATATCTGCTAATCTGGGGGTTTTTTTTTCATATTCTTCGACCTATGAAAAGTTAGTACTACACATCTGAAGTCTTAAATCGAATGTTTGTTTGTGCGTGTGAATGTGTGTGCATGCGTATGTGTGTATGTGTGGGCCCAGGGCTGTGTCTCAGACATGCACCAAGGCCTCTGGTGCTTGGTGCATTTCCACAAAAACCATTCAAACTAGATTTGATCTTTATTATAGCAGAGGGCAAAGACCGATCAGAGGTTTCATGTGTGATAATTTAGCAACAAATCTTCAGTTCCACTCTCATCTTTGGGGACTAATTAAAATAAAAATGAGGCTTTATTATCTTCAATTGACTTATCATAGTTTTGCCCTCTAATCCATGAAAAATGTGATTGGAAAATAACTGCTGTTATTAAACGATTATTATGAGAGGGAAAAAATTACGATGATGTGTGTGATGTGAATGATGTGTGACATTTAAGAGATTTTAATCTTGTGTCAGAGAGAGTGGTGACTGCTGGAGAAAGTGACTGATGCACAGGGAGTGTGTGAGGTGTACTCTGGCACTGAGCATCTGATTACTTTCTTCCATTATTGTCTGCACACTCTCTATCTCCCTCTTTCTCTACATGTCTACTTTTCCCATTCTTTACCACTTATTCCATCTCCCTGTCTCTGTCTGCTCACTGTTTTTCTCCCTTGTCTTGGTCTGAATGCCTTTTCTTATTCTTTTATCTCTCTCTCTCTCTCTCTCTCTCAGAGAGGGAAGATGAAGGAGGCAGCACAGAGGTACCAGTATGCTCTGAGGAAGTTTCCCAGAGAGGGCTTTGGTGAGGAGCTGAAGGCATTCAGGGAGCTGAGAGTCTCTCTCTACCTCAACTTGTCCCGCTGCCGCAGGAAGACCAACGTGAGCTTCCCGCCTTCTGTCCTGAAATAGCGGCTGCAGTACTATAACTCATGTCTACCTTTGGAGAGGTTTGCTGCTGTAGGGAAAATGGATCTATGTATCAGATCTATGTATTGTATCTACATAAACCTCTTTGAATTGCCTGTATAAATTTCAAAACTTCATTTGCATTTCACCCCACACTAGGCACATCTTGTAGTTGCACTGTCGCTCTTCTCCCCATCGCGCTGGCCTTCTTCACACTCTCCATGGGGGATTAGTATCTGGAAACGCTTGTTAGCTGGGTGTGCTACAGCTATGTCAGCAATGACCCTGATGACTGAAGCAAAACTCACAAAGTGCCGTCCCTGATGAACTTGTGCTGCCATGACCATGTTGATGCTGTGTTGAGGCAGACAGCAGTGGTGTGGAGGTTAGACACCGAGCAGTGTGGCTAACTCCTGTGTTGAGGCAGACAGCAGTGGTGTGGAGGTTAGACACCCCTAACTCCTGTGTTGAGGCAGACAGCAGTGGTGTGGAGGTTAGACACCGAGCAGTGTGGCTAACTCCTGTGTCTGAGGCAGACCAGTGGGGGAGGTTAGACACCGAGCAGTGTGGTAATCTGGAGGTTGGACACCGAGCAGTGTGGCTAACTCCTGTGTTGAGGCAGACAGCAGTGGTGTGGAGGTTAGCTAGCAGTGTGGCTAACTCCTGTGTGAGGCAGACAGCAGTGGTGTGGAGGTTGACACCGAGCATGCTAACTCCTGTGTTGAGGCAGACAGCAGTGGTGTGGAGGTTAGACACCGAAAACTCCTGTGTTGAGGCAGACAGCAGTGGTGTGGAGGTTAGACACCGAGCAGTGTGGCTAACTCCTGTGTTGAGGCAGACAGCAGTGGTGTGGAGGTTAGACACCGAGCAGTGTGGCTAACTCCTGTGTTGAGGCAGACAGCAGTGGTGTGGAGGTTGCCACTCCTGTGTTGAGGCAGACAGCATGGAGGTTAGACATGCTGCTAACTCCTGTGTTGAGGCAGACAGCAGTGGTGTGGAGGTTAGACACCGAGCAGTGTGTACCTAAGAAAGGGGCCAGAGAGAACAGGCACAGGTTAGATGTTTTAATCAGATGACTGGTAAGTCTAATAATTATATCCATTTACTTTATTTTTCTCATTACAAAAACTGAGAAAATGTATCAATTATGCATGCTGTGAGACGCAGCATACATATTTCATCATTATTCAAGCTAATTGATTCTTCTAGTATAAAAACCTGCGTGCGTTTAACTAGGTTTGCTGTATTGTGCAGTATGGACATTGTCCTCATAGAAATGTAGTCATAAGAGAAACAAACACAAAGCACTCAGAGCAGAAAGCAGACTCACTTTAAAATGGCCCAACACGCACACAACCAATTTTCAGTCCAGGCATTTGATTGATGGAACAATAAAATGGCACAATGCTCTGAGCAACAAATTGAGGCCATTAATTACGACACACATTTTTCTGAAAAAATTACAACCAGTGAGTCATCCAGTGGTGTGATGCTGGGGAAAAAGAGAAATGTCCACAGCCAAAGAGGACCTGCATTATCTTACCTTACACAGCGAGGCGTGCGACCCTGGGTCTGTGGGCTCACCGCTCACCATACCACATCCTAACTTGGTTTTCCTTCTTCGAGTGCTAAGCATAAGCCTCAGATAAACTGTCTATGGTTTAACACGGTTGAGAGTTACTTCCTGCCCTTCACTCTGGCCGAGCGGGCAGGGGAACGGTACGTGTTCACTTGTTTGAAGCCCCGATCCTTCTCTCTCTCAGGACTTCGGCATGGCTGAGGAGTTCGCCACCAAGGCGCTGGAGCTGAAGCCCAAGTCCTATGAGGCCTACTACGCCCGAGCCCGGGCAAAGAGGAGCAGCAGGTACACACCCATCTCACACACACACACACTACCAGCGTCCTCCACACACCTGACACACTCCTCTCACACACCCGATTCTGCTCATCAGCTGATTATCCGTTTGAATAGTGCAGTAGACACAGGGACAGAGTGGATCGCAGAGGCAGGGTGAGACAGGGACAGAGTGTCACAGGCAGGGTGAGACAGGGACAGAGTGGATCACAGAGGCAGGGTGTGGCAGGGTATCCTTTACTGCTGTTGGTCCTCATATTTCTTTTTTATCTGTGTTGTTTTTACTCTCCAGCCAGTCTGTCTATTCAAATATTGTGCCTGGATAAAGTTCATTTAGTTACAGTTTCAAGAGTAACTGAATTAAATATATAAAAAACATTAATTGCATGAAGTGGTTTTGAATTCAAAGCCCCCAGTTATACAAGATGTCATTCTCTCTGCTCCAACAGGTGTAGCAGGATCATTGCTCAGCTTATTCAACACACCGTCCTCACACACCCCCCATTCTACTCGGCACTTAATTATCCGCTTGAATAGGTGTAGTAGATCTAGGAAATCACTGGAGCCTAGAGGTCACGAACTTTCCTTCACTTTCCGCCTACCCTCCCATATGCTTTTCCGCCGCCATTTCTCACATTCTGTGCTTCTTGTTTTCCTGCCGATCCCCCTCATGTCTAAATGTATTTTGCTTTTCCTGCTTGTACAGACAGTTCACCGCAGCGTTGGCTGACCTGCACGAAGCCACCAAGCTTTGCCCCAACAACCGCGAGATCCGCCGTCTTCTGGCCCGTGTGGAGGAGGAGTGTAAACAAATGCAGCGTGTTCAAAACAAACAGCAGGGGGCGCCAAACCAGCCCACTACCAACCATGACTCGGACCACGAACGTGAAGACGGGGAAGAGGAGGACCTGACGGAGAACAGTATGGGTAGGGACATTGACGAGGAGGAGTCCTCTCAGCTGGACTCAAGAGCTGAGGCCTGGACACAGAACATCTACTCCTTTAACCGGACACTGGCAGACTCGGCGGGGTCCGGGCAGCAGGCTGGCCGGCCGGGCTCCCCCCCATACACGCAGAGCCAGAGACAGCACCAGCGGGAGCCTGTGGCCCACAAGAGCCTGGTCCTGCAGCCAACCAAACAGGCCCAGATTGTAAAAACTAACCAGCACCTGAGCTCTCTGCAGGCAGGTTCAGCACGGTCGACAGGCACTAAGACCCAGCCGCAGACCCACAGCCCCTCGAGCCCGCTCCCAGGCCGCCACATGCTAAAGGCGGGGCCTGGTATTGACATTGGCCCTCTGTCGCCCCCTAGTGAAGACAAAGGACACGCATCTACTGCCACGGGTCACCACGAGAGTGAGGGCGTGCTGCTGTCTCAGGCGTACTCCTCCTTCAGCTCCAGCAGGGCTCCGGAGAGACTCTCGGCCCACTCTGCGAGCTCTCTAGAGGGCCTGGTTCTGTCCACCGCACAGGAGCTGAGGAGGGAGTCGGCCCATGGAGCAGGCTCCGGCTCGGGCTCCCAGACGGGCAGCATGAGGGTCTCCAGCTCCACCAGCAGCCTGGCATCCAGCAGCAGCCTGTCAGACAGCGGGAAGCTCCAGGGCCCGGACGTCCGCACCAAAACCAGCGCGGACAAACCCAAGCTAGTCCAGGGAGCCACTGTGGAATATAAACCCAGACCCTTCATGGGCGTTATGCACAAAACGGCCCGGTTTCAGCAGCAGCAGAGCCTCCAGCCGATGGCGCGTAGCTGGCACAGTCACTCCACAGACAGCCACGGCGCGCCCTCCGCAGGCCTAGCAGGAGGGAGCGTGGAGCTAGCGTACCCCAAACCTGCCAGCACTTACCACGAGCAGCTCAAGGCCTCCTCTCAGGGAGCCGCTCTGGGGAGCTTGCACAACGGCGGCCTGCACGCCAAAGAATTCGGCGACAAGTTCTGCCAGGCCGCCACCTGTTACAAAGAGTCCAAGCCAGCTGTTGCCATGGCGCACTCCTACACGGACGGCAAGCCCAAGCACCCCAGCTTAGGCCGAGATAATCCCGCCATTCATGTAGCTTCAATGAAACCAAAGCGATCCTTTATTGAATCGAACGTATAGAGCCTGTTCAGAGTACCACTGTAAACCATCGCTCCTTCCTCCTCAGTTTCTTTACTCTTTCTTTCTCACGGATTTCTACAGGAACGCATAGGCACGCCTGTGCACACACACACACACACACACCTGTATCATTCGTCAAGGGATTGTTTTTAGAGATGTTTTTTTTCCACTTGGATTTGTGTTATTGTCTGTCAGGCTTTATGACTAAACCGTGTTTAAATGTTACTTCTTATACAAGGAGACCCTGCCCACAGCCGAATTGGTCGGTTTTTGTACGACTGTGTTGTGTGTCTCACAAGGCCAAGCGTGTGTGCGCTAAGGGCCTGCTCCTGCAGCACTGGAGCCAACCTCGCCGAACGAGGACGCACAGAGTGCAACACGCAGCACTTTACGAACCGTTACTGCAAAATTGTGTCAAGTGCTCACAATGCACACACAGTGTTTAACAGTGGAAGCTTATGCTATGGACATTACATCACTGGTGCTGACAAAATATAAATACAGCTACAGGAAGGAAGCGCTGGAATGAGGAGAGCTCAGTGATGACAGGCATTCCTGTATTGAGTGGAATCTTTAACCACTAGTGCAATGTTTTGAGTACAGAATACCAGTTTCTTTCCATACTCTCACACGCTTATTTCAGCCAATCAGAGCGTTAGAGAGTCTTTGCTGAGCTGAAGCACGCGGGTTACAGGGCAAGACACACCGGAACTGCACTGTCAGGTTGTATCTGGAGGAACTGCTCTAGCTTTGTACATAGTAATAGTGTATTTTTCAACCCCTTTATTGTATGTGAAGGTCATCAGTGCATTCGACTCATTAAAGAAAATACAAAGTTTTGTGTATTGTTTTACCTTATGCACATTTTTGGTTGAAATGTTTGAGGTTAATAAAAATTTACATGGTTTCTATGTTTGTATGTTATATATGAATTTGCCCTATAAAGTTCAAAGCTAGATTCTCTCCTATGTGGTTGTTGTTTTGCTGTCTAGGATAATTTATTTACAGCACATATGGCTTGGTAATTGTAAAAGCAATATATTTTATATAGTTATTTTTGCACAGCTACTAAAAAAATACATTTTTCGATTTCAATAAGAAGGTCTATATATATGGAGATCATCTAGGTTGGAGTGTGTGACGGTTGCGATTTTTATTAAAGAGTTACCAGTATACAGTTAAAATAGGAGAGATGTTGAGCTTGGGGGCAACCCGTTCTATTTTAATAAGTATGTTATTTGCAATTGTTGCCATGTTTCAGTAATGTGAAATGTATAATCCTCTTTAATCACATGCTGTAAAGACGCATTAATGCCATTATTCATCAACAGGAAATAAAAAAAAAAATGTTCAACAGCCGCCCTGCAGCACCGCGATTCTGTTGCTCAAACACACAGTCCCTTTAGCATGTAGTGCCTTGCCTTTCAACAGAGCTAACAGTTACTCAAGATGTACAATTTCAACACCTGCTCGCCACATCCTGACACCTTTGCTCTATGAGTAGTATTAAATGGGAAACAAAGTGAAAACTATGTTGAATACAATTAAAATTCTATAACGCAGCTTATGTGCTTCTTAGAACTGTGTGTGTTCCTCCCATCAGTGGATCTAACCATGCAGCTTGTGATACTGTCAACAATACACATGTACAGTCAGTGGTGGACGAAGTACACTAACCACAGATAACCATACCCATGGTAAAACATTACTCCAGTAGAAGTAGAAGTCCTCCCTTTAGTCCTCTACTTGAGTTAAAGTACAAAAGTATTGGCCTTCAAATGTACTTAAGTATTGAAAGTTAAGGCTCTAATATTTAGCATCATGATCTGCATGTAAAACCTGTCAAAATAAAACTTGTTTTCTAACAAAGTGTTATGTTCGAATGTTTAATTTCACAATATCAACGCATTTAATTAGCTGGAAGCTCCAAATACTATGAACTATTGTAAAATAAATAACTAGCTAGCTAGCTAGCTAACTTAGCTAGCTACACACAGAGTGTGTTACTAAGGCAGTTTTCGGTTATATATATATATATATTCTATATTCTCCATACAAATACAGATGTACAGTTCTTTGTGTTCTATAGAGATTACGAGGTCACAACTCCATTAACACTTCAATATTTGACTGACAGTTTAAAACGTTCCAAGTGAGTTTCCAAACCTTATATCCAGTTGTAGAATGCCTCTTGATAAATATGCAAATAAATCCAAGAATAATGATTTCACAACATTTCCTGTCCATAACATCCTACAAAATGTACCCATGACTCTAAATGCCAACATTAAAACAGGCCTCTAATCTTTGTCTCTACAGGCAAACTTTCACATATCAGATATCTGTATAGAAGAGCAGCAAGTTACATAATCAGACCATGTGGATGCAAATGTGTGATGTACACATTTCAGACAATAGTTCACATACACCTAAAAGAAAGTAAACGTGTCTTATATGACAAAGCAGAATTATAGATCTTGCGGATCATAAACTCAGCCTAGTTTCACACTACACTGGGAATCCCTGTGAGTCTCGGTCCAACCTTAACTTTGCTCTGTCCACCCATCCCATATGCATTCCAGACACGAGAGGAATTACTCTTAACTCGGCTGCAGTCATGAAGCAGCTCTCTATAGCGCATCAGTAATCGCTATATATATATATATATCTTCAAACGGATGAGTATGGATGGGACTCTTAAAATGGCCATCAAACGCTGGAGAGCAACTTCATGACTGCATGTATATAACACATATATATATATATATATTAGAACTTCGCAGCTTTGTTCAGTACTAGAGACGTGCTGAGGCCAGATGACTCTTAAGTATAAGAAACACCAGCTGAAGGAGGAACAGGCAGAATGGGGCGGTTTAAATCTTTGTGTTCTAACACACACTAACTGTGTTACGCTCTCAAAGCATCATCGTGGATTTCTGGAACGGTGAGCTGTGCAAAATTGAGCCAGACAACATGACTGAAGAGAGGCCACAGCACTGGTGCTAACAGTAAACTCTATGGCGCACCTGGCACATAAATGACTGAACTGTAAGCGTGCTTGAATCCCACTGCAATAATCAACACCGGTCAGCCTTACATTTGTGCACGGAGGTCACCCCACCTGCTGCAGATTTTAATCAGGTGTAAATCTGATGTTACCTGACTAGCCTGCTGCCATCACTGGATCTTTCTTGACCTCCGTTGTGACTGCACACAGGAACTCGTCTGGGACGTCATGGCCAATCAGGACAGACCTCAGCTCCTCCATCGTCCTCATAAACGCATCATGTCTCCACACCACTGCATGCTGAAAATTAAACAAGTAAAAGTAATTGAGAAAACCGAGATACTGCAAAAAAAAAACTCAATAACGGATGAACAAATGAACGAACAGATAATGAATCCTGCACAGAGGTGCTTCATGGGCTTTGCAGTCTTATCAGTAAGCAAAGCGCTCGATTATTTGAATCACGCTTTGTCATGGACCAGCAGACAAAGCCGGGAACCCCGTTCAGCCTCACAGACCAAGGAGACGCGATTCATTGCGCACATTTGGGAATGTGTTTCACCTCATCGCGTGATGTCAGATTCCCTGAAACAGAATCATATAATGCCTCATCATTTGACTTTTGTGTGGAGACTTTCTGTAGACGTAGAAAGTACGATGACGGCAGTCTTGATTTCCATCCTCCGTCGTGCTGAAACGACCCTTCCCCGCTAAAGGAGCAGAAAGGCGGTTTCAAAATCCCATTTTTATTTCTTCACTTTCCCAGGTATGAAAAGCGAAGCCCCAGAATGACAGCGCGACATTAACAGCAGTGTGTCCTGGGCCGCTGCAGACTCGACCGTCAGCGCGTGCTGTGCTGCTCATGACAGCTTGAATGAATGTTTATTGCAAGCACAACTCTACTACAGTGCCTGCACTTGTTGGAAAGAAAGACATACAGAAGTGCAGAAAAATAGCACTACTGGATATTCGGTTAGGGAATAGAAAATCTGGTCTGTGACTCATTCTTTTCTTAGCAGTGGCAACAACAGATCTCATTGTTTAACATACGTGTTTTCAGATGGCGATATTTTTTTTTTGAACCACAGCCGGGCACGTGGGCACCGATTTGGCGTGCTCCTCGCGGCACTGCCAGACTCCGCCCCTGCACACCAGGGCAGCAGGAGGTGCGGGGCGGCAGGCCCCGCGGTGGGAGCGCCGTGACCTTCAGTTCATCACTTTGAAATGATGCTCGCCTCGCCGTCCTGCGAAGCTCCTCGGGCTACAGAAGCGTCTGGGCGAGCAGGCAGGGATCGCTCAGTCACAGCACTCCGCCTGATCCCTCACTTTACCAACCCACTCTCTCTCTCTGCAGGGCCCTAGCTGTAATCAGTGTTCAGCAGCGGACACACACGCGCCTAAGTGGCAGCCGGGACGGCGCAGCTGTGCGTTATTGAGTTCATCGCGTGGATTAGTCCGACACTTCGGTGTCTTGGTAAATTAAATTAATTAGGAAGCCCTCAGTAGAAGCCCAAGGGACAGCACAGAAATGCATGCAAGGACGGTCCCGGCCCAAACAGCAGCAGCATGCCTACACTAACAGAGCAATCAGCATGTAATCAGCCTCGGGTTCAAATACATGCACCAGGGACAGGGAGGAAATGCTAAATCAACACCCCAGCTTCCCGCAAAACACCACCACACAGGTCTGCCCCGCAACTGGTACTGTAATCAACCCACCATCTTCATATAGGAGCCTTCAGCTCCAGAAGCCCATGAAGGAGGAAGAGGGAGGTCCACCACCGCGGACGCTGTGCGAGAGGAGCGCTGAAGCCTGCTTCCTCAGGACACGAGCTACTCCTCACGAACACGCTCACGTTCTCCTTTAATATTTCATTAGTTGCTTCATACACTTCAAACCATTTCCTTCATAACGGAAATGAACTTTTGAACTAGGCTACAGACTTATAACCGGTAAACTGGTCTACGGGGGGGGGGAAACTGTAGGATTACTTCGCTTCCAAGCACAGAAGCGTCGCTGCCTTTCTGGCACTGGAGATAATGAAGCGCGTAGTTTTTATTTGCACCCCGATCTGTGTGTGATTAGTTTATATCAGAGCGCACTCAACAGCCTCATTTAGCTTTCGCAAATTCCCCACGATGCCAGCAGCCTTCCCCCTCCCCCCCCCCGCCTGGCCTCAGAGCCTCAGGCTCCAGCACACAGAGGGCGGAGCAGGGGGCGGAGTGGGGGGCGGAGCGGGCCAGAGAGGGGCGGGGCACGAGGCCTCACCGAGGAGCAGACTCCCGCCGAGACAACCCGCTGCGACAGGAAATCAGGCAGCATTGTGGAACGTTGCCTGCAGTCAACAGCTGCAATCCGCAGCAAGCAGAGAGACTGGAGTAGCCGGCACGGGAAGCCACGCACAAGAGGCAACAAGGAGGAGCAGGTGACGCTTAGAAATCACAGAGCGGCTGCCTGTATATTCCCAGGATCAATTCTCGGTGCCTGCATGCGTCAGACCACAGCAGAAGTCTAAATAATAGCACTTAGTTTCTAGCACTGATTTTATAAGAGTTCTTGCTGTCAATCACCAGATCGCTTATAACATTAGAAAAGGAAGTACGTTAATAGCTGGTCTATATTCTGGCATCACTGTTCATTACATCAGCGCTACCATCGTTCTCACAGTTCACAGCAGCCGTTTTTCTCCCCAAGGTTTCGTTCACTGGCCATCCAGTCCCTCTTCCTGCAGACATGCACACACATCGTCTTCAGACCAATCAGTGACCAGCATTCTGGAGTAACCCAGCAACCTCCTTCCTATACAGAACAACAGAAAATTAGGAAGCATTTTCTATTAAGTATTAGGAAGAGTATCCTAAAATGGTCCTAATCAGTGTTTTCACCAAGGGTCCCCACAGCTCTCATTACCAGCTGGGCTCCCACCAGTTACTCTCCCCGTGCGGCACGCCCCCACGCCGGCCCCGGGGTCGTCCACCTTCCATACTCTACAGCCGCGTTTCACCAAAGATCTTGCACATGTGCCAAGAAGCAAAACACAGATGGTCACTTCGATCTCGCTCATACACCTCCGCTCCTCTGGATCTCCACAGCCTCGTCTCTCCGCTGGAAAACAGCGCTTTGCTTTCATTAAAAGGTCCAAGAGGGTCCAAAAAGGTCCAGGGAGGAAGGCCGTCGTCTCCGCCATGGCGCCCTGGCTCGCTTCTGTCCACAGATCAGCCAGAAAACAAACAGGGGAGGCGGAACGGCAAGCGCATCAGGGGGGGACGCAAAAAACGACGCGCTTATTAAATCAGGAATGCTTCTTTGCAGGGGGAGCATCACAGTCCTTTATCCACCTCTGTTCCATCAAATCTGTTTGATATTGCCTTTCTGAAAGAGTGTCCCTTATGGACAGAATCTTAAAGAGATCAGGGGTCTGGCGGAGGGATAATCTCCAAGCACCAGAGGGAAGTCAAATCCCTGACTCTCATCACAATCATACAATCTCATCAAGATCAAGACCTTAGCAGAAAAGCTTCACGATGGATTGTTATTGGATATCATGTTAAGGTAATTAACGGTTAATGAAAACCATGTCAGATTAATGAATAGTTATAGCCTGCTATGTCGGGTAGCAAAACTGGGGAGTCATTTTTAATCTCCGTTGGCCCTTCAGCCACAAATGTGCGAGCCAAACCCACACTGGCAACATCCCTGACAAACGCCTAGTCAGATATTTGTCAAAATCCTTGTGTTTAGAAGTAGCTCCAATAAAGTAAAGCGAGTCCATTGAAAGGCATAATCCCATCTGGACAGCTTAACGGTTCTGAAACATGTCGGCTAGAGACAGATGTGTGCGGCCAGACAGACTCAAGGCTTGGGCCCGGGCTGTGACCGGCTGGCTTCTGGGCACAGGAGAGGTTTTTATATTGTACATTTGGAGCGCCACTTGGCTCTGCAGGAACGCCAGCCCCGCTCTCAGAGCCAGACTCCTGTGCCATCTGTCAGCATGGCACCAAGACCCGAATGCAGGGCAGTTGCAAAACAGAACTCAGGGTCACACACACACAACTCTCTCTCTCCCTCCATCTCTCTCCCTCCCATTCATAATGAGCATTAATGAGTTCAGTTCTGAATCTGGTCAGCAAAGGAGTACAAATTACAATCTTGACCTTCTCTGTTCCCCAAGCCTGCTGGGAGATGTGATCACTGGTGTTCAGTGTCCTGATCACTGGTGTTCAGTCTCGTGAAGGTGTCAGTGAAGACGGGGGTTGTGACGGGAGACGTATGAATGAGATCACATTCCGGAACCTGGTCGCCTGGTAGCACTGGATTGATGGCAATACGAGAGCAGACGTTCACCTTATTTACAGTATGACAAAAGAATGTAGGGCTCACTTGGTATGACATCTTCAATTCGCCAGACATTCACCGTTTTATCCACAGAGCCTGTGGCCACCGGCAGCACAGCAAGACACAAGGTACACAAAGTCACAAAGAGCGAGAGAGACGCATCTACAGAGAGAGGGAGGGAACGATGAGAGAGACGGAGAGAAAGACAGGCAGTCAGACAGACACAAAGAAGCAAGTGGGTCACAAAAATGCAACCTGTTAGGATCACAGATAAAGAAATTAAACCGCAGGAGATCCTTCACCTCTCGTGCTCATGTCTCTCTCTGATTCTCTGATTCTGCACCCAACACACCTTTATGTATTTACATTGCATGCTAATGTCAAGATATGTCTGAAGGCAACATCACACAAACACTGGCTTGCTAACTTCTGGTATGTACCTTATACAACCAGGTTTCAGCCACCGAACTACAGAAGACCTAAATGAAACATACAACTCACAAACCTTAAATACTAAACTTTTAACATTATCAATTTTATAAGGTTTTATAAGGAATTCCACAGAACTAAATTTGTAATTAGTATGATGGATCGGTTCATGCAAACCAAACATGCACACAAAGATTTTTTTTACATTTTGGAGCAAGAACAGAATGTTAGAGAACAGATCCCCCTAGTGGCCAAATAATGTAACAACACGATCGTGCAGACGATCACAAAATACAATACAAAATGAAATGAAGTGAATGGGAGGGCAGAGGGGTGTGGGACTCACCCAGACCAGCATTTGCTTATTAAATTAAAAATCCCAGGAGAGAATCTGTACGTGTTAACCAATGACCAGCAAAGAGTTCACACAAACCCTTTAAACAATTACGGTGGCATAATTTTTGCAATAATGAATTTTAAATAACAATTTCCTCTCCCACGCCAGCCTTGGCTAGGATTTAAAATGGCAAGACATGAAAACGCGCTCAGCGTTAATACTGGCCATTCTCATTCAGGAGCCCCGCTTGGGCTGAACGGTCCACTGGCCTGCTCCAGCAGTGACGCACACAGGCATCCATCAGGGAGCCGTGGAACTAGTCACGAAAAGGGGCACCATGAATATTCCATCCACACCCTTCATGCAGCGCTACTGCCAATTTCCAAAGAAAACTATCACAGCACCCCCTGTGATTGACTGTTACTTATCTGTGTGTGTGTGTGTGTGTGTGTGCATGTGTTTGCACAGTCTGCCTGAAACAAAAGCCTGCCCAGCAGATTCCCAGCAGGAAGTGACACGGGACGCCTGTCCTAGCTAGCCACAACCGTTGCCACAGCAACAGAGAAGCAGGGCAGACAGTGACCAGCATGAGCAAGCAGCTCCATAATTGTCCACTGAGAAACAAAGAGGCATTAAAGCTCTCCAACACGCTGGGGCTACGCTTCAGTAAAGATTAAAGTCATACACGCTACTAAAAAGCAGGTGCAGGCTCCAGGTTTTCAGAGCCTTCCCTTCAACAGTAATGACTTCCCGACAGCACGGCAGTTAACTTCAAGCTCAGCCACTAGTTTGCCTTGAAATGTATGCTGACAGCATTAACTATAATCAGCGCACACGCGATATTTCCACCTGCTGCGGTCACAGGTATTCTATTATTACACGAGCCAAAGCTCATTGTCAGACTATCGTTAGAAAAGGGTTTCAGAATGCAAATACTTGGTAAAACAGAGAAGAGAATGTGAGTGGTAAATCAAACACAAACAAAAACGCTAAAGACCCCAAAACCATGAGTAGAGTTTCCTAGTGTCTGGTGCAGTTATTAAGTGGTAAAAGTGGCTAGTTTGTACATTGCAGTGGTATGAGTGATTTAAGGTTTTTAGTGTGAAGTCTTTAACTATGTGCAGATTTGTGTAGTATAGAGTATAGCAGAGTAGATTAAGCTGTGAAGCATTAGTGACAGTAAAGGATGGTAAAGGATAATAAAGGGTAGTGTGCACGAAGAGGTTTGTGTGTCAGGCGCATCGTACCGTACGTGAGGATAAATCAATCGTGTGTCTGATCAGGTCAGACAGGAGCCAGTCTGCTCCTGAGGCCCATGAGGCAGCAGAGGTCAAAGGCCGCAGCCCCCTGCTGCCTCATGGGCCGTACCGTACGTGAGGATAAATCAATCGTGTGTCTGATCAGGTCAGACAGGAGCCAGTCTGCTCCTGAGGCCCATGAGGCAGCAGAGGTCAAAGGCCGCAGCCCCCTGCGTTAGTGAGGACATGCAGTGTGGGGTGTGGGTTGGCTGAGAGAGCAGAGGGGTCAGGGAACCTGCTGCTGCATGCTGGGAAATAAGCGCTATTTATAGCTGGCTGTCCTGTCCACCAAAACCCAATTGGAATCCGAGACAGACAGACAGGCCTACACACACACACACACACACACACTAAGATAATCAGCTTGAAAAAAGTAAACATGTCACATTCTATCAGACATACAAGAGCTCTCCAAAATGTGGCAGTAATTTGACATTTTTCAACTGTGGCTGCACACAAGACAATGACTATAAGTATCTAATCTCTAATTCTCCCATATGAAATATCTCATCGTTCGTCACCCTGAATACAAGCGTGCACCATATGGAGATCATTAATGTCAAGCTACTGCTGGTGCTGGTGGTGAGACATATTAACACAAATGAGACATATTAACACAAAAAGGCCACAGCAAGCACGACAGCGCTTCTCTTGAACCTCTGATAAGGGATTTGATCGATTTGTTCGATGGTGTGCTGGTTCTTACCACTAAATGTCGCTCAGTTTTGTCTGCACTGCGCGAGGTCTTCGGACAATAGGCAAGATGCGTCTGGGCAGAAACAGCAATGCCTAATGAGGCTTCTGCTCGTTTCGCACCTGGCGACGTACTCCACATTATATAATCTGAAGATCAAGAGCCAAGGCATTTACCACAAGAACAAGAGGGGAAACAGCTCAGAGAAGTCGCTCGAGGAGTAGATGCCAACTGTCTCGTCGCTCGCTCAGATTGGCAGCAGCGCTTCAGAGAGCGTGGACACATTCAGGTGGCGGTGATTATCTTGAAGCGTGCACAACAGGGGCGACATTACCGCCATTACTCCCCTTGTGAAAGTTAAGTGCGCTCATTAAGCAGCCATAAGAGAAGGATTAGCATTAACGCATATATTTACCATAATAAGCAAATTAATCTGTAGGCTACACATTAATCTTTCTTGCAGAGATCAGCACGTAAGGACGGCATTCTCTCATGTACATCCTGAAATCAACGCCTGTATTACAGTTCCCATGACCGATGACCGCCTAACCCGCGTGGTAGGTAATTTCCCGTAGCAAGAATCCTATCTTACGACTGCATTACGCAACTAGCGTGATGGATCAGCATGAAAACTATTAACTGTTATCTGATAATCATTGTAGTAGTTCCCAGTAGAGCCTGGTAGTTCAATAAGTACAGTTAATTTAGTTGTTCCGTCTTCACAACTGAAACAGTTATAATATCAATGGCTGCATGAAAGGATAGAAAGGGTAGAGGGAGTTAAGGTAAAATTAAGGGAGTTATAAAATCAAAGGGTTCCTATGGGAGGATGGAGGGATGAATTAAAGGACAGAAGGGGTGTATAGACAAGTGGCATCAATATGATATGGAGTTTAGTGCTAGGGATCAGCTATTAAGTAATTTCATCAAATTTGATCATTGTAACTTGAAAATTAAGGGAGTTATAAAAATCAATGGGTTCCTATGGGAGGATGGAGGGATGAATGAAAAGATAGAACAAGTGGATAGCCGAGTGCCTTCAGTATGAAGAGCACTATAGCGACTGAGCCTACAAGTTCAATCAGCACAGCATGTTTAGTTGGTCTACATTTGCAGCTGATGGAGTTATAAAATCAGTGGATTCCTATGGGAGGATGTGGGGATGAAATATGATGAAAGAACAAATAAAAAGAAAAAATAGAAGATAAAGAAAATAAAAGGCTGCTTAAGACCATATTTAGCATATATACAGCTGAGTCAGTACAGCAGATGGATAGGGATGAAATATGATGAAAGAACAAATAAATAGAAAATAAAAAAGAAAATAAAAGGCTGCTTAAGACCATATTTAGCATATATACAGCTGAGTCAGCACAGATTTACTTGTACCATCTATACAGCTGATGGAGTTATAAAATGGATGGAGTGATGAAAAAAGGATGCATAAAGAACAAGTGGATAAAAATAGCAGAATAAGAATGGAAGGTTGGCTTCGTCATGCAAACTTAATTACTTGGCTTCGCTGTGTGCGGTGAACAAAGGCAGGAGTGATGCTCAGACATGTTGCTTATTAGAAATGTACTCGTTTTCTTACAAGTGAAGCACAAATATGTAAAATATAACATGCCGTAACCCACGTGAAGTTTAGAAACAATTTTATTACATCTGCGCCTCACCCGCGCCTGTGAAAATAAAAGAAGACGCTACAACACGGGTAGTAAACCACTGTGCCTTTGAGGGTCTTCTGGAAGATTTAAGGTACTGAAAGAGAGCAGGAGCACAGATTAGGTGTCTGGTCAACGCAAACAGAAGAAATGCTGGAATTCCCTTGGAGCTCTTTACGTGCCGTCCATGGTGGGTTATGGAGCCGCCTCCAACAAGAATGCCAGTCAGGAGTCTCCTTAGCATTCCCTGGGCACGCTGAAACGCCAGGCAACGGCACGTGGCTAGTAGCTGTGAAAGATGTGGAGACAGGCGTCCGACGTCTCGCAGGAGGGCGCGGCAATCACAAGCTGTCCTTATTTTCCGGCTGGAATTAAAAACGGCGAGGTAATCAGGGAGGAAAAAAAAGGAAGAAAAAGTCTGAGGTCTGTTTATGTATGATTTTTCAATAACAACGGAGCGCTAGGCACTAATTAAAGGAGCAAGAGACCACGGTTGAGGAAATCAACAGTGCCATGTACACGTAATACTGTAGTCATTATCATGGCAAGACAACTTAAACACTACAGTTCATCTAAGGCATAAAGGATATTTGCAACATTATGTACAACTCACATATTCCAGAACATATATGGCCATACATGGACACTATATACACATAGTAGTCTCAATGTTGTGATTACATTTGTAGACAAATTTTACAGTATTACTGGTACCATTAAGGCACCGAACAGTGTAAACATTTTTACAGTAACCTTTTTTCTTACGTGGACTTTTTTTTTTTTTTTCATGAAAACAAAACAAAAAAAACATTATGATTTTAAAGCATTTTTTTTCCCCATTTCTTCCTTTTCATAGAAAATGAAGACAAGTTTAATCATAAATAGTTACCAAAATTAAATAGTACATATAATGTAATAATAAAGGTTATATATTTATATATATATAAAAAAAAAGAACACACAAAGTATATATTTACAGGTAGTGGAAAGCTCTGTCAGTCCCAGCTGTAATACAGAGAGCTGGGTGGGAGTTCTTTAAAGGAAATGGACTTGGAATTGGTATTGCACTTTGAAACACCCCATTTCATCTGAAACAACATGGGTGCGTTTTACCATGTCACACTGCACCGTCTTGGAATCGAGTCTTTCACATATAGAATGAGAACAGTGGTGAAATGCTGGTATTCTGGGTCCCTGTTGAAAAGCAGTGAACGTCAGGGAGCTTTTGCGGTCCAGTGCTTCCTCGATCGCAGACGCGAAGCGGCAGCCGTCTCCGGTTCTGGGCGCTGGGCTTGAGCACTTTTTGGCTTTAGACGCAGCAGCTCTAGTTCATCTGTTGTAAAAGTTCAGTCCATCTCCGCTGAAAAAACCTCCTCATGCTGTGTCCCGCGCGGCCAATTTCAGAATTATCCTCATTGAACTTTTCACAGTTATCAAAAACCAAGTTAACGTCAATGATAAAAGTCTCCAGGTTTAGGTATCTGAAATCAGAAAGAAACACCTAGTTACCCAATTAAAACACCAAACTTTGTTACTTTACGAGTCCATTGTAGAGGTTCCGCTCACATACCCACAATACTCTCCAGAATAACCCTGGCACCAAGAACACGGGATCAAACGCCAGTATATTCTTCAAATGTCACATGCATTGTATTACACGTTTTGTATTAGCGGTGCGATGCAGCAGATACGTACTGGCTGTTGGTGAGTTTCTCCCGGATGGTGGAGAAGTCCATGGGTTTCTTGATAACTTTGCGGTACCCAGGGACGGATTTAGGGTTGACGGGTATCATGAACGGCCAGGCGTCCTGGTGGGACAGCAGCTCCGCCAGAAGCAACCTGCACAGACGCCACACTCAGCACTCTGCAGTCCACTACGCCCAGACAGACGCCACACTCAGCACTCAGCACTCTGCAGTCCACTACGCCCAGACAGACGCCACACTCAGCACTCAGCACTCTGCAGTCCACTACGCCCAGACAGACGCCACACTCAGCACTCAGCACTCTGCAGTCCACTACGCCCAGACAGACGCCACACTCAGCACTCAGCACTCTGCAGTCCGCCCAGACAGACGCCACACAGCACTCAGCACTCTGCAGTCCACTACAGCCCAGACAGCACTCAGCAGTCCACTGCAGCCCAGACAGACGCCACACTCAGCACTCTGCAGTCCACTACGCCCAGACAGACGCCACACTCAGCACTCAGCACTCTGCAGTCCACTACGCCCACACAGACGCCACACTCAGCACTCTGCAGTCCACTACGCCCAGACAGACGCCACACTCAGCACTCTGCAGTCCACTACGCCCAGACAGACGCCACACTCAGCACTCAGCACTCTGCAGTCCACTACGCCCACACAGACGCCACACTCAGCACTCAGCACTCTGCAGACAGACACCACACTCAGCACTCAGCACTCTGCAGTCCACTACGCCCAGACAGACGCCACACTCAGCACTCAGCACTCTGCAGTCCACTACGCCCAGACAGACAGACGCCACACTCAGCACTCAGCACTCTGCAGTCCACTACGCCCAGACAGACGCCACACTCAGCACTCAGCACTCTGCAGTCCACTACGCCCCCAGACAGACTCTGCGTCCACACTCAGCACTCAGCACTCTGCAGTCCAGTACGCCCAGACAGACGCCACACTCAGCACTCAGCACTCTGCAGTCCACAGTACGCCCAGACAGACGCCACACTCAGCACAGCACTCTGCAGCCCAGACCACTCAGCACTCTGCAGTCCCCAGACAGACAGACACCACACTCAGCACTCTGCAGTCCACTACGCCCAGACAGACGCCACACTCAGCACTCAGCAGTCCACTACGCCCAGATACTCTGGGAGATCCTCTGGAATGGGTTATGTGTCGGCTTTGGGTGGTACACATGGTATTAAACAACTGGAATTATTATCCTAACCAGCCTTAAAATACAAGTCGCAGGGTTAAATGCGATCGTGTGTGTGTGTGTGTGACATGCATGTGCTACCTGCACAGCTCCAGGTCTTTACTGTTGTCCCGGGCCGTTTTGGCTTTCTTCCCTCGGACGGGGCTCTCCTGCTGGGTGGGCTCGGGGGGCGGGACCTCCTCCGCCTTCTTCTTCTTCGCCTCCTTCCCGCCCTTCTTGGGCGTGCTGCTGGCGCTGGCCGACTCCTCCTCCGAGCCCTCCCCTCCCACACCCCCACGCTTGTTACGCTTGGCCTCCGGAATCTTCTTCCCGGCTCCGCCTCCAGCAGGGCGGCTGGTCTGCTTCCTGCTGGTCTGGGATGGGTCGCTCGCCTGCAGACAGAGATACAGCGGTGCTCATGCTAACGTATGAGCTCGAATATTCTACATTCTAATCTTAATATTATTAATTGATATAAAAGTCACCCAACTCCTGGGCGAGTACACGTGCCTACTGTTTTATTTGTTTACTGTTTCTGGTTAACTGACGATTTCGGACACATCGTGCTGAACACATGAAGGTAATGGGGTTCCCTGCCATGCATCTCATCCAACACGCAGCCAGAGTGTATTCAGGCATATTTGTTCAGCAGTTGTGTGGGGAGCCGGGCACCTTAGCAATGCATGCGGGGCAGAACCAGTCTCCCTCGGGGATGGTGGTGATGTGGGGCTTATGGCAGTACGTGTGGCATCCTTTATCACAGCCGTCACACAGCAGCAGCAGCTCCTCGTTGTCTCCCTTCCGGCATATCTGGCAGTACTGGGAACACAGCAGAGCAGCGGCATCAGTGGGGCCAGCATGATGGGCAGGAGCAGCGCAATGCACCCGCTGCCCAGCAGGGGGCCTCAGCCAGCCCTTTGTGAGGAGTCTGCTCACCACTTTCATGATGGACCTCTCCCAGGCGATGGAGCGCTGGAGCTGCTGCAGGCAGAGTGAGAGCTGCGCCCCGCTGCGCACCTCTCCCAGCGCCCTCCTCCACTGCTTCATCCCCGGGGCCACGTCCTCCTCCGCCCTGCCGAACGGGACCAGGGTCAAGGGTCATAGTCAACACTCCACCCAGCTGGGGAAAACAAACCTCTAAAAAGAGCGCGGCGTTAGAAGGCGTTTCCCAAAGGAACGAGCAGCCGTGTTAACAGCGTCAAGACACAAACCGCACAGGCGGCGCAAGCACACACACACACACACACACACACATACAAGCTGTGGCCACCACGACAGAGTGAATTCACAAAGCACCACAAGAGCCATCATGTCCCATGTCCCAGCGCCCCATGCCCCAAACACAGCAGGAAAGGGTTGCGAGTCCAGATGCACGCGGAGGTGTCCAAGCTCACCAGGCTCCCACAGTGCAGCACAAAGCCATAAACACAGAAGAGGGAGGGGCCTGCAGGAGAGGCAGAGGAAGACCCGAGACCCCCCCGGCCGGAGCGCGTGGCGTAATCCCCCCACCCCCCCGAGCGAGAGTGCGAGAGGCCCGGCGGAGAGGCGCGGTGCTGGAGGGTGTTGTGATCCTGGGCCACCTACCCGTCACCATCGGCATTATGGGATGGTGCAGGAGCCGGTATGGTCACCATGCCAACGTTATCCACAGTGAGCTGAATGGTGATGCCTAAGGGGCTCTTCAGGTACCTTCTCTCCATGTTGCGCTCCAGCTCGGACAGGCGCGCCACCGCTATGTCCAGCGGGTTGTTGGCGCGGCGCGCTACGCCCGCGTCCGACCTGCCCGCCGCCTCGCCCCCGCCCAGGACTTTGTGCTCGTAGTAGAGCAGGTCTCCTCTGAGGGACTGCGGCTCGGCGGGACGCCAGCCCTGCGAGACACGGAGGGGGACGAGAAGCAGGCGTCAGCGTGTTCCGCCGGCGAGACCGTCCCGCTGCGGTCTGAGTGGAGGGTGGAGGCGCTCACCTTCACCTGCAGGCTGGCCGACGCCACCCTGCGCTCCAGCTCCTCCACCTGCTGCAGCGCGGCGATGTCCTGGTCCATGGCGTGCTCCTCCACACACCAGCCCTGCACCGTCTCCTCACACACCTGCCTCTGCTCCAGCTCGTCCACGTCAATCACAGCGGCTGCACGCGCACGCATATTACATCACACACACACACACACAAATATCTATTGCACTTTGTCAGCACATTATAAACTTCACTCCAGCAGCCAGGAGGTTCACGCTGACAGGCCCAGTTAATTGATGGGTGACTTCGAGGGGAAGAAAGGTGAATTCAGACTTGGTTGGACTCCAACTAACCAGCACAGCACCACTGTGGCGATGTGCGCGGCTGGCGTGCTGTACTGGGCTTACCGTCTTTGTTCTTGGCACACACTTGTGTGATGGACTCCATGTGTTTCTGGAGCTGCTTCTGTAGGACTCTCTCTCTCACACCACGGGGGTGGCATGCGTTCACTATACTGCTCAACTCCTCAGAGCTAGACACCTTCCACCAGCCCCTCAGCATCTCTGTCACACACAGGCACACACACGTGATTATGATCAATTTAAAGAAATGATACAAAGCTTTCATGAGACACTCGTGTGAAGCTGCTCCATTACCTTCTGGAATGGGCTGGGGGGAGGTGAGGTCCTGATTTTTGGTAACCTCCAGAGCAGGCGAGGGCGCTGTGGGGGGTTTCTCACCACCTGGTCCTGGAGACTCACTCTTAACAGCAGCCAAGCCAGACAGCAGGAAGGGGTTCCCCGTTCCCTCTGCAGGGGCGTACGCCCCGCTCAGCAGGGACGGCATGGTCAGGCCACCGAAGGCCATGTTTGACCCGGGAAAAGCCGTGGGCCAGGGACACAAGGGCAGGCCCATCACGGACGTGGCGGGCTTCATCTGCACAGCGACGGGAACAAACTTTTTAAAAAGGCGATTTCATCACGTCACAGTTCAGAATTTTCACGACACAACTTGGCCGGGTAAAGACGATCGGAAGAGAAAGGCCAACGCTCACCTGCAGAGCAGCTAGGGAGCCACTGCTGAGCGAGGCAGTGCAGGGCGGGCTGGACACGGAGGCGGCCGTCTGGCTGGTGTCGGGGGACAGAGAGGAGGGGGAGCGGGTCCCGGGGTTGCTGGTGGTGGGCGACTGGCCTTTGGCACTGCGGGGCTGAGGTGAGGACGACAATGGTGGAGGGATCTGACTGGCGGTCAGAGATGACGCGTCGCACGGTGACCGGGGCAGCAAGCTGAACCAATGAGCATTGTTCTCCGTCAGAGCCCGGTAGAGCTGGTCACTGTGGAGCTGCTGCTGTAGGTTGCCAAGGTAGGCGGGAATCAGGAGAGGAGCGCTGGGCTCGGATTTAACGTCCTGGTTCGAGATGGGAGAGGGGATGGTGGGAAATGCAGTTTGAGCATTTGTAGGCAAATGAGGAGGAGTTAGGAGGGGGCCGTGGGGGTGGGCGCTGGGCTCGGGGCACATCTTCGCCACCTCCAGCAGTTTGCTGAGTTTGGAGAAGGAGCCGGGCTTCTGCAGGAACAGGTTGAGAGAGTGTTTCTCCTGCGGCGGCTCGGGAGAGGGCGTCTCGCGCTTCACCTCGGGGCTGGCGAACAGAGGCTTCTCCACGGGCTCCTCCTTCAGCAGGAGGCCCTGGGCACTTTGCAGTCTCTCCCTCTCCCTCTGGAGCTCCTCCGCACCTGAACGACAAAAGAGCACAACTGAAGCGCAGCTGGTCGCGAGGTCGACACCACGCGCGTCTCCCGGTGGCGGCTCGGAACACGGTGGGTGTAAACGCAAGGCCGCTTTATCTCTATAGCACATTTCATACACAGACTGAACTCAAACCTATTTCACATAAACAAGACGAGCACGCAGGGTAGAAAATGGGTGCTCATATAAAAGCAAACAAAAACAATAAAAGACGGTACCGAACAAATATAGCACTTCCATCTGGACCCCATTTTTGGTGTCGGCTACTAATAAAATGGCATGCAGGGTAAAGAGGAAGGCGGGACTTACCCTCCCCACTCTCCATGGCCTCGACGAACACGCCCCCACACTGGGGCAGCGCCCAATAGCGCCTCCTGTAGCGGTCCTGCCCCAGCATCATCGAGCGCAGCAAATGCGACGACTCAAACAGCTTCCGGCGGATCTGGCTCTGTTGCTAGGGGAGACGAGACGGAGGGCCGTGAGGACCACCCGCCGTCCCATTCACCGCCACTTCAGACGGCTGAAGCCACGGGACCTCCACAGCCAGTGCCAATGTCATTACCCGTGTGGGATTATGGGATTATTCCATTTGGCTCGGTTGTATATTTACCCATGAAAATGTGTATACAGGTGATTGTTCACATTAATTAAAACAAAATTTTAATCCCAAATGAGTTGTTTATCGGGCAGATGAGGAATTAAGCCCAAGAGTTTCCAAAAGTCTCGCTGAAGGTAGAACAGGAGGCCATTTTCTAGCCGGTTAATATGGCGCGTGAGAATGGTTTATTTAAGGCACTGTTGCCTACGGCGGGTGAATATTTTGGGAGAGTCGTGTGTTGCAGGAGACGCTTTACCTTGCTTAACCTCTCAATCTGTCTCTCCAGCTCTTCCACGCTGGCCGTTTGGTCACCTTCGTCCTGAAAACCGCAGTCAGCTTTTATTAGTTCACTTAAGGATGAAGCACATAAACCCACTTTCGCATTCTTGGAAACACCACAAAACAAAATCTCAGTGGCTCTACTGGATCCCTGTGTGACTTCATAACCACGACAGCTACAGGGATCTTTTTTTCAGGATTCTGACCAAGATGTATTAGACAAACGTATCATGTGTCCTTCCTTAAATCTTACACACACTTTGGAGAAACTGTTAGGCAAATCCAACCTTGGTCATAATAAATAAATGAAATAAAGCCCAAACCCCCAGTTACATATGAAAACCGAATTTAAACATCACTAGATTAAAGCTCTGATTCTGGGTAGTAGAACTGTAGCTTGTTTACAGTTTAGCACAGACGTTATGACTGTCCAATAGCAAAAGTAACAAATAAGAGCGACTATAACTGATCTGAGAGCAGAATCAGAATCTGAATGACTAGGATGCGTCCCAGCGTGTTGGAGATGTGTGGAGTGTTCCTGCGTACCTCGTCCTCGCACGCCTCTGCTTTCTTTCCTTTCTTCCCTCCTTCGTCCTCCTCTTCTTCCTCCTCCTCCCCTTGGTCATCACTGTCATCGTCCTCGTCGTCATCGTCCTCGCTGTCTCCCGCTTTCCTCTTGCGTTTGCGGCCGGCGCTCGGCGTGCCCAGGGCCTGACCGTCGTCGCCGCCGACACCGCTCTCGCGCTTTCCGGTGCGCTTGGCATGGATGCTCCTCAGCCTACACACACACACACACACACACACACACACACAGTCAGTCTTGCCCCTTCTCCCTTCAGGTTACGTGGTACATGACTCATCCTGCAGTGGAGCAGCTCTCCTAAAGCGCGAGAGAGTCCTCCTCTCACGGGGCTCAGGGAGACACTCACTTGCGAAGGCTGCCCTCGACCACCCATTTGTCACGCCGCAGGTTCGTCATATGGTCGATATTTTTGTCGATTTCACTGCACGAAGACCAGAGAGACAAGAACCGTGAGACGGGAACAGCCATCGCGGGCAAAACAGCGTGAAACGAGACGGAGGCCGGCGTGCCGTTCGGGATTCGTGTGGCGGGTGTTCGAGGGGCGGGGCTTACGTGACCACGCTCTTGCTGCAGGCCAGCTCATTGACCAGGAAGGCCAGCATGGAGGCCTTCTGGGCGGGCGTGTGTGCCTGGAAGGCCTTGGTCTTCAGGCTCTCGGCCAGAGGCGCCAGCTCCGTCTGCCCGCAGTGCGCGGTCATATAGATGTGGAGGATCTCCGACACGTTGTCCTGGTTTATCGCCACGCTGGACAGATGCTCCCCCAAAGCAGTTTTAGCCTAGCATAGCACACACACAGCGTAATAATAAAGTGGTGCCTACATAAACGTAACTTTTATTTGAAGTAATTAAAAGCAGGAGCGGTTTTAGAAATGTGTTGTTTAATTTCTCAAAGGAGTTTCTTAAAGCTTGAATAACATAAGATCGGAATACTGGAACGAAGGGGAAAACAGACCCATAAGAACTTTAGCAATTTTGTTGTTTAATTTCTCAAAAGAGCTGATTAAAGCTTAAATTATTTGAGCTCAGAATGATGGAACTCCATTAGGGAAGTAAAACTGCTCTGCTTGCAGAAAGTGAAATGCATCCAAGTCAGACCAGTGGAGTCTGTACATCTGCATCCCTAGGAAAGGACCAGACGGCGAGCGTGATTCTGGAACACACACGGTAATGGTGTCGCTCTGGAGGGAGCACGCCAGAGGTTGTGAGGGGGGGGAGATACATGTGGTCTAAACGCATGGGACTGAACCGCTGCACATCAGCACGCCTCAACAGAATGAAAGACCGGAACGTGATCGTGCCTGTAATCGGAAGGACCCTGTGGGTTCGCATGCGTGACGCCTTCTGACGAATCGATAAGCAATCTAGGCCGGCACGGTTGCGGACGGTCGGCGTGCGTGATCGTGGCTCACCCTTTGCCCCGGGGGAAGGCCCGGGTCGCACACGGCGGCGGAGAGCAGGCGGACGAGCAGCTCCTGCAGGAGGGCGGCACTGGGGCCCAGGTTGAGCAGGCCGGCCTGCAGGGTGTGCAGCGTCGGGGCCGACACGCCTCCCTCCGCGCCCAGCACCTTCCCGAAGCAGCGCAGGAACTGCAGCACCATCAGGCAGTTCGCAAAGCAGCCGCCCGGCAGGACCAAGCCGGGCAGACGGGGCAGTTCGGGGAGCGCCTGTGTGGGGAGAGAACAGGTGGGGAGGGGGTGTTAACGCTACTTTTACCCCTGACATGAAAGAAATGGCTGCCCTGGTGCAGGCCCTTTGGAATTCGCTATACTGCGGATGTCATCCACTGCGAGATGAAGTGCGCTGTGCAGCCACTAGATGGCAGTGCTGTGATAAACATCCCTGTGCAACAGCCTCAGATACAGCATGTAATGTAACAGTGCATAAAAAAAGAAGCCAGTGAATCAAGGAACAGGCACAACTGCCATCCAATCCAAGTTCTGATCCTCAGATGAGCACAAATCGTGTGTATTAGTGGTATTCAGCAGACACGCAAATTACTTATTTATCAGTGCAAACAGTGACTGTGTTCCATGGGATTCGAACCTATGACCATGGTGTTAGCAGCACCGCTCTACCAGGCGAGGGGAGGGCTTCACCTTGTGGTCCGCCAGGCACATGTCCTCGTTGGGCTTGTTCAGTTCCTTGGCCATCTCCAGCTCCAGGCGCCGAAGCTCCAGCTTACGTTCCTTGTTCAGTCTCTTCTCGTCCCTCTTCTCCTGCTTCAGGCGTTCCCTCTCCTGCGGGCGGAGCAGAGAAGGGCAGGTGAGTGGAGGGTCTCGGCACGCACCGAGCACCACGCCGGCCCTGACTGACCCGGCTAGTTAACCAAGGGACGTTTTCATACGTTTTTACAATTTAGGAGTGGAGAGGCAAAGATGGAAAGAGGGAGAGCGAAAGTGAGTGACAGAGTTGGGATTAAAAGGGAGGATTAAAAGAGAAAAGGGTTACGTGCACACACACTTACACACATACACATGTGTGCACGCACACATGCCCCAACAACAACAACAAACACTTTCCCTCCCTTCCGTGTAGGTGGTTTAGGGCAAACACAACCTGGCATGTCACCCAGACACCCAGTGAGTGTTGGGTAGGGTTAACACAACCTGCCATGTCACCCAGTGAGTGTTGGGTAGGGTTAACACAACCTGGCATGTCACCCAGTGAGTGTTGGGTAGGGTTAACACAACCTAGCATGTCACCCAGTGA
>JAGXOD010001430.1:3415000-3447500 GCA_020368025.1 Brachyhypopomus occidentalis
GCCTCCAGCTTACGCAGGAGCTTAGCGTCAACAGTGCCGGCCGCGTCTGCCTCGCCCACGTTGGGCTGCCTCCCCTTCCCGTGGCGTGGACGGACGGGGTCGCTGGAGGACGGACCGGGCGTCCGCCGGGGTTCCTGGCTCTTCAGACGGCCCCTGCGCCCTTCTAGCGCATGGACGTGGGGCGCGACCTCGTCGCTCTTCAGCAGGCACCACTGGAAACCCTGCAAACCCACGGCACATGGCCAGCCAATCAGCATGCAGGACACAGATCAGCACACTCCTGCCTAAAAGGGGCACCGTCAGCACAGCACTGCTCTCTCTATAGTAAACGCTGCCATAAATAACAGATGACAAGGAAGATCAGGAGTTAAAAAGAACCCCAATAAAAAAAAAGGATCAGACATTAGTGGTGCTCACAGTTACGCACTTCTCATCATTTCAGAAAGCGGTGTTTCCTGTTCAGAGTTGCCATTTCAGAAATTCCCTCTAACCGCTAAATTGTTGCACAACTCACTTTTGAATTGTTGCACATACAAGATTACATTACAAAATGGCCTCATTACAGCCAGCCTGGCACATGTCCTTCAAAGCAGGCTTGAAAAGCCTGTGATACCTGAATATAGCTAATATAATCTGAATATAGCTTTAAAAAAAAAAAGAGCACATCTTAAAAAAAGAATGCAGAAATAGATCAGAAATTAATCAGACAGTCACCTCTGGTCCTTCTCTGGCTTCATAGAAGTCGCCAACTCTTATTTTAGCGCTGAAGCTAAAATGGTCACGTGTGATCCCACTTATTCCGTTCCGTGCTAGATACTACAAGGGAAAAGGACAACGGAGACGGCTTAAGAAGACATTCCAAACAAGCACTGATCACATGGTCTTCACCACGTTCACTTATCAGGAGGTGCCGCGTCAGGATTCCAGGTGTCCTGCAGGTGTAGAGGTGCCAGTATAAAATGCAACCCTCACCTTCATCACATCCGAATACTGTCGCAGTTTTTTGCCACAGGGGGCGTAGTAGGCCACCTCTCCCTGCATCCGGCCGCAGACGGCGCGAAAGCGGGCCTCTCTCCGCCACCTAGGCAGAAACATGGCACGGGAGAAGAGCAGTTAGGATGAGCAACCACACAACACACACACACACACACACACACACACAAAAACTGACAAAACAATCAAACTCATTTGTCTGGGACACCTGCAACATATGGCAGTGGAGCGTCTGAGAGTTACTCTCCCACCTGCCCAGACTACTTCAGTGAAGGGGTCGTGCTCCGCCCTCGGGGGCCAGCGCACAGCTTGGCACAGAGTGGCGCGGTTATTCAAATGAGTCTCAGCGGGGTCAGCCAGCTGTGACTCGCGCGGCGGGAAACTCCAGAGAGCCGCAGTGACTGCACCACCGGGTCCCTCCGTCTGGCCCGCCGCCAACTGACAGGGCCGGTCACGAGAGACGGACGAGCCCATGGATGGCTGGACGGACGAAGGGCAGAGGCCAGAAAGAGGAGCGTTCTCCTCTGTCCCCTCTGGGGAGGTGCCATTGGCTTTAGCCAGGCAAGCCCAAGCCCGAGCCCAAGCCCAAGCCCAAGCCCAAGCCCAAGCCCAAGCCCAAGCCCAAGCCCAAGCCCGAGTCCAAGCCCGAGTCCGAGTCCGAGTCCAAGCCCGAGCCCAAGCCCGAGTCCAAGCCCGAGCCCAAGCCCGAGCCCAAGCCCAAGCCCGAGCCCAAACCCAAGCCCCTCTGTCTTGTTCTAGCACTGAGACTCACCACACCCTCTTTAAGTCTACACTTGTTTGCTGGACGGTGAGTGGTGTCAGTGATATTACATTTGTTGTAAACGGAGCTGATGTCTTACCCGTATTCAAGAGGTCTTCGCAAGGCCTGCTCATCAGTCACTCTTCTTCTCTTTCCTACGTGTGGAAAAGACACACGTGTGTGCGCGCACACGCTTACTGCAACAAAAATTCATTTCAAATATATTTTTTTCTATTTTAAATGAAGAGATATGTTACGTGAATGAATTTGGGCAAGCCACATAAAACATGCATGTGACATTTTGAAGTATTCCTTTGTAGTTTTGAGCTTTGCCACCCAAGGCACCATCATGATGTCGCTGAGCTGCAGTGAAGGCCATTTCCAGTGGCCATTAGTACCTGGGGGTGTGGCCAGGTTGTATGAGGCAGATGGCATGCTGTGATAGGCCAGGGCCCCAGAGCTGGATACAATAGAGGGCGTGGACATAGCATGAGCAGCATGGATCTGCAAGTTGAGGGAGGCGGAGCTGGGGGAGGAGTCCGTGAAGGAGACTGAGCTTTTAGTGAGCTTGAGTGGCGTTCTCTCGCTCTCTGTGTCAGTCTCCATGTCCTCATCTTTAATGTCATCATCCTCTTCATCATCATCAGAGTCAGAGTCAAGATTACTGCCAGAATCTGCAGGGCAAGTGAAAATGGCCAACCAATATCAAATTACAAATCTTGTGTAAAATGAAGCTGAAAAAAATTTTTTATTATTCTAACCTCAATCAATGCCTAAATAAATGACTATTGTCATTCAGTCATCAGGAGACACAGAGCACAGATATTTTAACTGAGCCAACCTGATAAACTGTCTTCTGAATCCTTGTCATCGTCCTCTTCCGCATCGTCCTCTTCCTCCGCCGTGTCATCCGAGTCTTTGCTGCTGGGAATATCCGACTCCATTCCCCTGAACACCTCCACCAGGGACTGGAGCTGCTGGCCGTGCGGGGCCCCGTGTCCTGCCCCGCGCCCAGAGCCCAAGCCCTTCTGCTGGGCCGCTCTCGGGCTGGGCCTGGGCGATGGTCCGCCCGCGCGGCCCTTGGCTCCGGTGCTCAGGTTGATGGGCGCTGGAGCAGGGGCGTGGCGGCCGGCGCCGGGTTCTTCTCCCGGGGGGCGTGGGCGGGGCCTCGCCACCAGGGCCAGCGGGGCGTCCTGCACGGCGCTGTGGAGGGCGCCGTTGGCGTGCTCGCCCTCTGGCCCAGCCGAGGGAAGGAAGAGGCCGGGCGGCTGGGGGGCGGCGTGGGGGGGCGGGCGCTTCCGGCTGCGTTGGGCAGGGAGGGGGAGGGGGGGCGAGGGGGTGCCCGTTTCTTTCAGGAGTTTACCCACTTCCTGCTCTTCTCTTGGCTGGAACATCATTCTGAAAGGCTCCTGAGAGCCAGCGAGAGGGAGAGACAGAACAACACAGAGAATTTAGAACATGAAAGAATAAATAAGGGAGTGTGTCAGCCATTTAAGATTTACTGTAATGTAATGTAAATCATGGGAGCAGTTCAGTGGTGAACTCTTATGGAGTTATTAACATAACATGCTGAACAAACTGTCAGTAACTGTTGTTTTTCATTGTGAAACATACATATTTAAAAGGTTAAAATTGCTTATTGCTCTCAAGTTAAACTTGCATGGCACAAGTACTATGTAAATGTACACTTTAATGGCAGTACATAATACCATAACATCACAGCCATAAATATACAACTGAGATGCTAATAGTCTCACCATAGTTGTTGGTAATTACAAAATGTGAGTGAGTAGCAGTTTCACTGCCATTGTTATAGAAGCATTCAAATGACACAGTTAATCAGCTGTCTGCTCTGACCTTTTCACTACTGGATGGTGAAAAGAAAAAAAAAAAAAAAAAGAGCATGAATAACTGATAGAATCTGTCCTAAAGAAAAGTGTCCTAATGAACTGTGCACCGTTGTCACGACAGGACGTGAACATGTCGCGTTTTAACGGTAAAAACCCCCACGACCTTGAAAACGAGGCGGAGAACAGTGTGAAGGAGAAGGGCACCTGTTTGAGCTGCTGACTGAAGCCGGTGGCGTGCGGCTTCTCCGGCGAATTCCTACCCACTGCCCTCAGGGCTTCTGGCAGCAGAGAGGGGGGTCTGGGAGAAGGGGGCGTCGGGGAGGGGGCCAGGCTCATGGGCCTGTAGGAGGGAGAGAGCGTGGGGGGTTTGGGGGAGGAGGAGAGGGAGGGAGGCTTTGGGGAGAGGGTGAGAGACAGCGGCTTCGGAGACGGAGAGATGGAGCGATTCTTTGGGGATAAGGACAGAGAAAGAGGTGTGGGGGAGGAGGAGAGGGAGGGAGATTTGGGGGCCAAGGCGAGACACAGGGGTTTAGGGGAGGCAGGCGGTTTGGTGGAGGCGTCTCTGTCTTGGCTGGGATGGGGGAGGAGCGGGACGAGCTTGCTGGCTGCCAGGCCTGTAGCCTGGATCACACTGGTGTGTTTGCTGGAATGCTCTCTGGGCCTGGAGCTCTTGAAGAGCAGGGGACTCGCCTGAGAGAGTGAAGGGGACTGGGAGGAGCACTGTCCAGGGAAGTAAGAGGCAAGCAGGCCGCTATGAGGATCCATGGAGCGCATGTCTGCTCCAACAGAAAAGCTTTCTTTCGCTCGGGCGGACTGTGGGGGTGGGACAAAGGATGGGGATGAGTCACAATGTCTATTCGGTTATTGCTGATGTTTCTCACAGACACACACACACACACACACACGCCCATCACAGAGTCTCAATGAATTGACCAACTGATCACTACAGAAAATAGACACATCTGACACATGCGCGCGCACACACACACACACACCTCCACTTATGCTTCGACATTTCGAAACTCAAGTCCATAGCTGTTCAAGCTACAAAGTTTTTCAAGACAACAACCCGACAAGACCTCAAAACATATTAATCAATGCACTACAGCTAGGGATTATTGACAGCTCATCTGTCAACAAAGCATTCATATAATACAAGATGAGCAAGTAATAACCACATCATCACTGTAGCCTTAGGGACTCCTGCCAGTCAAGACGACACGCACCTTAAGCTTCCGCTTGGCGCTTTGCTCCCTCTCGGAGTCGGAGTCTTCGCTGGCAATACTCCCATCCTCATCATCGTCATCATCATCCTCCTCCTCTTCCTCCAGGTCGACAGAGTCCAAGCTGCTGAGTGTGTCACTGGAGCTGTCAGAGCTGGCTCCTGATTGGCTATCGCTGTTGCTGGAAATCTCTGCCATTGTCTTACACAGTGCCTGTAATGGAGAGAAGTGTCGATCAATGTCAGCCCACACACAGACAGAAGTGCACGGGCCGCACACGTGCACGCCGACACGCGCGTGCACACGCACAGCACACGCATGCACCGACATACATGCACCTCACCCATCAATCTAAACTATGCTTCCAGCAAACATGTCAAGAGTTATTCTCCAAAAATAGATCTACTGGCAGATTTATATGACAGGGACTACCTGGAGATCTCTCTCGGTTCAGGGACAACAGACTCACCACTGCACTTCATAATGGTATCATATCAAATAAAAAACATTTTTAACATGTACTGCTTATGTGATCAAATACAATCCAGAGAGAACCGGCAGGGCTTAAACCGGCAGGGGGGGGGGGGTAATTACAGCCATGTCTACGCTGGGGTGTGGGGGGTGGGGGGTAATTACAGCCATGTCTACGCTGGTACTGATCCAGTCTTTACCTTCGTGTTTGCTTTGTGGTTGGATTTGTCTTGGACCTCTTCCGTTTTGTTCTTGTGGTTGCGGCCACAGCTCTGGCCCTTGCTGGGTTTGTGGGGCTTGCAGTGGTTGTGTGCACCTTTGGGGGTCACGCTGTGGTTTGGGGGGATCGGAGCAGGTCTGGGAAGCTGGCCGAGAGCTTGGGGGTCCAGGACGGGTTTGGGGGTCTTCGACTCGGCGGTCGCGTGAGCGGGCGAGGGGGAGGAGGAGGTGGAGCTTGCCCCAGAGGAAGCAGACTTTGCTTTGCCATTCACTGCACCATTTAAACCTGGACCCAAAATAAAAAAAATAATAATCCCACCCCACACACACACACACACACACACACACACACACTAAATGGTTAAACAAATATTACTGACGGTTAAATTCAGTTAGAATGGAACAAGGGAAACATCAAAAACATTGCTTCTCGTTCTATACAGCTAGAGGCAGTGTAAAGGAAAGCTGCTAAAAGCAAAGACACACTAGCACGATAACCCCGCCCGCCTCCACCCCCCCCCCCCCCCCCCCCCCCCCCCCACCCCCCACCCCTGGAGGGACTCTCTGAGCATGCTCACTGCTAAGTGCACTTTCCCTAGATTTCCCCTGACTTCTCTTCTCGGCGCGCACGTATTACGGCGAACGAAGCAAGCGTCTCACTGCCGTCGGGGAAGGCACAGTGACCTTACTCTTGGTTAAAAGGAGGCAAGAAGGAAATGAAGGGGCTGACCAGGGGAAGGCTGGAGCCCTGGGCTGTGTGAGGCGAGCGCTACCTTTAGTGGAGGCGTGTGCGCTCCTGCCGGGGGTGGGGACACGGCCGGGGTCCTGGCTCAGGACAGGAGCGCTGAATAAGGACGGCAGGCCCAGGAGAGGCGGGAAGAGAGCAGCAGCCCCAGAAACCGGCACGTCCGGCACCCTCCACCAGTCTGCCAGGGACACGCAGTTAAAGCTTTGCTAGTTTTTTTTTTTTTTTTATAGAATTAAGCCTGTTAATAATACATTAATTATACACTACCAGTCAAAAGTTTGGACACACCTACTACGTTCATTTTTATTATTTTCATCATCAAAAAAAACAAGGAAGATGCCAAACCAAAGAAATAACATTATTAAGCTCCAATAAACAAATACAGACCAACTTGGATATTAGATTGTTTGAAGTAACTATCCTATATTTTGATGACAGCTTTGCAGGCTCTTGGTGTTCTGTTAACCAGCTTCATGAAGCAGCACCTATGATGCTTTTCCATCAGTCCTGAAGACATTCTCACACATGCAGAGGCAGAGACCTTGTAGACTGAGGAACTAAAGTTCTGAAATCAAACTGTTTGCTGAGGGTTTTTAAAGTGTGTGTGTTGAAAATTAATTCATATACAACACCTTTCCCAAATTATATTTGTTAGATTAAAATGTCTTTTTTTTACTATTAAGAACATAGTCAGGTGTCAGGTGCTTTTAGTCAGGTGTCCAAACTGTTGACTGGTAGTGCACAAGTTTTATCCAACTAAATATCAGACACACCATAATAAATCACATATGACTGGATTATTTTGTAATGCAGCAGGTTCGGCTTGTTTGATAACCAGTAGGACACTAGAGAGAGGAGAATGTTAAAGCACAAAGTAGCAACACCTTTTTAGAGGTGACAGCGATCCCAGAAATGGCATGAATGGCTTTTAAATCCTTTCTTCATAGTGTTAGAGAAAACAAAACTGCCTTTAATCTGTAAACAGGCTTATAAAAAGATCTAGTGAGACTGATTCCAGCGCCATTTAGAGGAGCTGTTTGTTCATGCTCAGAGGTATGAAAAAGCCATTTATGTGATCACAGAGAGCAAGTTCTGCAGGTGCACACCTACACCCTCCACCCTGCACCCACCCACACCCTCCACCCTCCTACAACCATCACCCCGCACCCACCCAGACAGCCACAGAAACTCACACCTTCACGCGCATACACACAGCGATACACACACAAAACACACACACACACACAAAAAAAAAAACAGATCCCAAATAAAATCATTCCTAGGAGAGGAGTTTGAGATTTACGCAGAGAAATATTTTATCACACCGATATTTTTTCCTCGCAGAGAGCAGGAAGCGAAGCAGGTCGCAAAATATTTAGAGAAATGCGCGAGTGTCCAATGGCGTGGCAGCGGAGGTCAGAGCGAAGCCTCGACCCTGGCGGGCGTGTCCGCTGTAAACGTCGAGCCCCCAGCGCGGCCTGCTGGTCTGATGAAGGAGACAGTAAAGGTGATGCATGCGTGCGGGGGGGACGCCTCGCCGGAGCGACGGGCGCAGAGCGACAGGCGCGGAGCGACAGGCGCGGAGCGAAGGACAACAAAGGGACGCGAAGGTTTTCAGAAGATGGAGAGCTTTAACCGTGATCATGAGCCGCTTGAAATCACCAAACGGTGCCGCGTGTCTCTGCAGAGGGACGCTGTTTGATGTGTAATTGTTTGATTTCAAACCAAACACATTTCACATTTAAAACAAACAAGGAAACAAAAAGCTAGCTATACTGGCTAATGGGAGTGAGGTAGGTTAGCATACCTGGGAAGGTTCCCAGCTGGGCCTGTGGTGCAAGAGCTGCTGGTATTCCCAGCGTTCCGAGACCTCCGAAATGGGAACGTCCGGACAGTGCGGAGTACAGGCTGAAGGCTGGATGGCTGATCATGGGGAAGGCACTGGACACTGCTGACATTCCAAATCCAGCATCGCCCGCCATGCGGAACAAATGCCCTGCTGTGGGAGAGAGAGACAGGCAGAAAACACAAGACACCAAAGATTTAATAAGACATCAAACAAAAAAGAAAAATCTCACATCTCTGTGTGTATACATATAAAAAAAAAAAACATGCAAATTGTTTCTTCTCATTCATAGTCGTTCATATTTATTCTTATTCACCTCTCGTTGCAGTGTTTAGTGCTTTACCAATTAAAGAATTAGCATATGCAAGGGTGAACAGTCAAGATCAAATGAGCACAAGCCAATCAGAATTACAGCAATGCTTCCCTGCCTGCTCCCCACTGCACTGAGTGAATATTAATGACCAGGAGGAGAACGAATCATTCACACATTTACCCAGTGCATTTACATACATTTGTGCGCAATATTTTTAGTTTTTTTTTTTCCCCCCTTAAACTTATTAGCTTGGAAAATTAATGCGATGCAGTATATGTCTGCTGTCGGGGTAATTACTACCGCCCAAGCAAGCAGAGAAAAAGGACTGACCAAATGACGGGGGGGGAAAAGGACCCAGCACAGCACTCAGGAACAGCCTCCACGGAAGCAGCAGGATGCAAACATTGACTTGTGCATGCAGTAAAACGGACTCAAACACCTCCCCCAAAAAACGAAACAAAACAAACAAACAAACAAACAAAAAAACCCTTCAGTTGTTTCTTTAAAAACGTCATGTATCCATGCACAAATATTGTGACAGTTTGGAGAATAAGTGTTTGCGCGTTGTGTAAAATGACATTTGACATTCGCCGCGAAAGCACACACAGATCAGCGCAGAGCAGAGGACGGGAACACAGCACATGAAAATTCAATTAGCTGCTCACACACAGGCAGGCAGGCACACACACACACACAGTGTCTGTACGAGTGACGTATTACCAAATCTGATTTACAAATAAAGATTTACACATTTATAAATATATAATATGTGACCAGAAACGAGAACAGCAGTTAGTCCCAAGCCCACAGTTTGTCCACGTTACCTTTAATGAACTGGCTGTGATTAACACCATGGAAAGCTTGAATGCTTTCAACCTGAGTGAGCAGAGAGGCGATGGATTGGGGGGGGGGGGGGGGGTAGCCCTAGATGGCAGCTCTCATCAGGACTGGCTGAAAAACGCACCGTCTAGGCCGTTAACCGACAGCCAATCCCTCAGCTACGGACCCTGAGCACTGAGAGCTACAAGTTGCGACGGCCATCTCCGTACGGCCGCCATCGCCACGCTCAGCCACAGAACAAATGATAACGTGACTGTTCATTCCTAATGGAATTTTCCTGTAATTCTTGAAGTGGTGTTCAGCTAAGCAACAACACCATACATCATGACTGACCCATCGCTTTGGTAATCACTCTATAGGTAGAAAAGCACGCATGTGTAAGATCCCAACATCATCATTTCAAAGTGCTTTGACATAAGCTGAAGATGCTTTAGAAGGCGGTGGTGGTAGGGGTGTGGGTGTGGGGGCATACATAAATATATTTGCATATGCGTAGATGAAAGGCAGTGGACTCGTTTGTAATTTCAACAGCCATGACACGCTGCAGTGGTATCTTTCAGAAAGTCATTTACTGGTGAAAATCCTGAAGGGCGCACAGAGAGCAGAGATAAAAGCTCACGGGCTGTCAAGACGAGGGGGGGGGGGAGGGGAGGGGGGGAGGGACCGCGTCTCTCCCCAGGAGAAACAAAGCAGGACTCGGCCGCCATCGCTTCCCTCCAATGTCCACGGCAGGCGAAACGTCCCCCTTCAATCTCGCCCTAATGAGCTGCGTGCGTCTGTGCTACGGACGAGGCGGAGGGCGGGGGAGGGGCCGGAGAACGGCCCCGCCTCCCTGCGGTGTCCCGCGCGGCATGCCGCAGTGGCTTCTGCAAATACCTTTTTAATATTAATGGCGTCATTATCCTCAGCCTCGGAACAATTAAAGTCAACTGGCGCGGGAGGAGGTGGCGTTCGGAGGGCGGCTCCGCGCACGCCATTCCGGAACGTTCTTCCCCGACCCGTCCGCCGCCGCGCTTTTCCTAGAACAGGACGTGTCATTTATCCCCGTCAGCCCAGAATCCATCAGCGTGCGCGACTTCCGATGGGGCGGACGACCTCGCGAGGAGAGAAGCTGGACTAATTTCTCATTTCGTCTCCTACCTACTTCAGCCTGTGAATGACGCACAGATCTGCGTGGACGTGTCCGGCCTGAATCCATACAGGTCCACTGTCATGTTAATGACTGCTGAGGCTTTATGATATCGATTGTCGCAGGGGGGGGGGGAGAAAAAAAATCTGCAATTCAATGCATTAATAACAAAGGTATCGAACATATGCCAAGCACACCATCTTTAGGAAAGGTCCCTCTGCCATTCAGTTACACACTGAGTTCCCTCAATCTTCCTCCGTCCTCACAGCCAGACTTTAGAGGCGTCCCTGGGCACTCTGCCCAAAACAGCTCCTCTATTTTTCAAAAGGTAGTAGGATTAAACTTAACCAAATAAAAATAAACAAGGTTATGTACTTGGAGGGGAAACAAAGTGTCACAAGTCAGTGGGAATGTGCATGTTGTCTGGTCTGAGCAGCCACATTGGGAGAAGGGGGGGGTGGGGGTGGTCAGTGGCTCCTGCCTGCCCACAACACCAGAGCTTCACCACGATTATTACGTAGAGAACAGAGCAGCGCTCATCCCTGCCCCTTCGCTCCTCAAGGTGAACGGGAGGCAGGAAGCCGCCGAGAGAAAGAGGAACACACACTCTGTGTTGGCGTTCATTAAAACCGCAGCTTTTCCTTTTGCAGCCAAACTGTCAGGGAAGTGTTAGAACGGGCTGCTCCGGGCTGCTCTGGGCTTTCTCTCGTCGCCTTAATGGTACACACCTAATTAACACAACGCAGTGCTGCTTTAGTGGTGTTTGTGCGCGCGCGTGTGTGCGGCAAGCGGGGATGTTCCAGCTGTAGAGATGGAGGAGTGTGCTGCATCACAACGCATGCACTAAATTGTGACATGCTGAAGTCCTACTGTGCTTGAGAATTGTGGGAGATGCATTCAGAAGGCCTATGTGCTATAGATATTACGATATCTATTATATAGATATTGTTTTTGTACTAGCAGGAATTTGAAAATGACTGCAAGTGAGACACTTTGACTATGCCAACAGTGACCTATGACCTGGAAGAGAACCTACAGTCTTACGGTATCCTAAGGGCAGGGGCTGCAATACAAGGACAGACCCCACTCAAGTTGTCTTAAGCATCCCTGCTTAAGAAAGAACCCACTTGCTCCCAACAGTGCTGTGAGGCTATGAAAGGGTTAATAAAAACTATTCATGGTGATGTTTGGAGAAAAAAAGGGCTAAAAATGGCTCCTTTACACAGTTACTGTTAATATATTTTTCTTTTTTTGTTTTAAAAAAGCAAAGAAAAAAAAACGTGTGTAAATTAAGTATTTGTTATAGACGCAGTTACAACAAATTCTACAATAGTTCTGCTAGCTAGTGTGCACATGCTAATTAGCCATTGCTTGCAGGGTACAAAATATGAAATCCAAGTACTAACTGCATTTCATAAAAGATATTATGAGGAACAATCATTTTCACTGTACAGGATTCATGAGGGGAAAAAGAAAGCTAACCAATTTTTTAGCTTTTCGTTCGAGATGTGTGTCATGGTGAAGAACAAAAGATGGTATTTTATCATAATAAAGTTGAATCATCAAGTGTATAAAAAACCTGAGGCTGGAATGCTCATAATCAGGGCTCTAACGGCTGGGAGGGGTGGTCTCCAAATGCAACTCATCAGCCTCCTACAAATGTCACCATCTCATTTTCCCTCAGTATAGTTTGTCTTATGGCTTGCACAGGGTGTTCAAAAAGAAATCTTTGACTTTTCCCCCCTCTGAAGGCGGGCTTTTCTCCGAATGTCTCTTACTACCTGTAAAGTACTGCTGAAGTGTCAACAGTCTGATTTAAAACAGAGCTTCTTTGAATAAACGTGTCATTTTCTTTTCTTTTCTTTTCGTAATGATCCAGAGGTGACGTGCAGAACACATCAGCCCCTCTAGAGTAGTGAGGCTGGGAGTCGGCACACAGCTCCTCCCCTGCACTCCATTACGGACACCTCACTCCATGAGGCACCTGCAACCGCATGGGCCCACTGAGCAGATGTAATGGTGTGTGCCCTTGCCTGTTCATGTGGTGTATACTGATACGTGTGTGTGTGTGTGTGGGGGGGGGGGGTTTCTCTTACCGCTCTTGCTTGCTGGGTTTGGTGATGATGTAGAAGGGGAGGCTACAGATCTAATGGAGCCCTGGGCGGAGGTGGGCGTGGCCAGTCTCTCTCCAGACTCCATACCTACAAAATCAGACACCCAAAACATGTCAACACACACAAACGATGACAATCTGCTCATGATACGAGATTATGGGTGTAGCGAAAAAAGAAAAAAATTTAGGCAGAAAATAAACTAGCAAATGTATCAAACAACTTATTTCCACAATTCAAATGGAAAAAATGGAATATTTCACAAATTATTTTAATGCCAATTAACATTAAAAACTGGTTCGTTCTGTCTCCTGTGACAGTTACTGCAGACACGTTCCAACAGTTTAAGCAGCAAAAGTGAAAACATTGGTCTTGCAGAACCATTTCACGGTTTCTGCAACAAAAGACAAGCAACTGTGAATCCTGTCAAGTTTCAAGGAGGTGTAGAACAACTATGGACTTAATATTACAGGCTTGACACAGGTTCCCAGACATAATTGAAAATGGAAAAAATACTATAACAATGTAAATATAAAGGTTTAGTATTGAACTGTCTGTATTTGCTGTTAACTCAGTTTTGTCCTGTTGAAAGGATTCAGCATCAAATACGGTATTTATCCTGAACATGTAACTTTTTAAAATTTGCATTTAATTAAAAAAACACAGAGCCAAAAGCAAAAATAAAAATAACTGAAATTTCAGTTTCATTTTTCAGCACAGTAGGTTATGAATTTCAGTTTCGCTCTTTGGCCAAAAATGTTTATTCTGGTGTAATAAGAGCGTCTAAAGAGCCTTTGTGCAGCGAGGCGCCTTTAATGCAGATGTGTTTATTGAGATGGGGGCGGGGCTACGGGTTGTCTGATGCTTTAGGGGCGGAGTTTGAGCCAAGGCTGGTGTGCTAGGCCTGCTTAAGCCGTCATGAAGCTGACCGTGACTGTTCTGAGTAGCGCGCCCTCACAGTTAATCGCAGCTAATAATTGCAACCAATCATCACCGGAGCCGATTCTGAACGCAGACCAGGCGCCTGTGGCGGTGACATGGTGTCCTTCACGTGTTTATGGTTGGGTGGCAGCCCAGGGTGTGTCTGTGGAACTCCGTTCGGAGAGGAGCTAAGGCGAGGCCAGGCTTGTTTAGCCGACAGGTCGGAGGTGGCAGTGTCGGTATACAATAAGGAAATGCTGAATGGGTTGGAGGTGGAAACCTTACACCTAGTTTGGCTGATAACAAAACCTGCATTTCCTTCTGAGTGCCATTACACTGCACGTTAAGACAAAGAAGGAAGTAGCTAACTGGTCGTGAATCCATGCAAATGAACTTTGCCCCTTTAGTCAGGCAGGTGAGCAATACCTACGTCTGTATCTTAAAGGTTTTAAATTGAGGAGTTAAACAACACCATCCTTTGCAAAACAAAGAACAGACATTTCGATGTCACTTTATCCCCTGTAGTAAGTATTAGGTCTAGCGTTGGAATAATCTGCCTGCATGCATTCAGTGCAGATCTTGACGTATGTACAGACGTGCATAAGGTGGGTGTGTGTGTGTGTAAAACAGTGCTGCTAAAATCCCCCATAACATGGCTCCAGGCTGGCTTTCACAGACAGGTGTGTGATCCGACATCCACATGCAGAGTGGCTCTTTCCCTGCTGCCTTTCCATAGCAGCACACACACACACACACACACACACTAAAACAGCACAGTGCATAACAACTACTGGTCCTAGTGCTTGAGGTTGAACACCCCCCCCCCTCCCCACCCCCCAACACATACACGTCTATGGAATGTAAATTCAGGCATCTTTGCTGCTAATCACACATGCATGGATACATTGGGGGGTGGGGTGTGAGTGTGTGTATTAGAGAGAGAGAGAGAGAGAGAGAGAGAGAGAGAGAGAAAGAAATTATGCATCATGCAAATGTCTGTGTGTGCTGTACCACCAAAACTGGCGGTAGACTCATTTGTGCTTTTCCATGGAGTGCAAATGAAAACTGTAATTGAGCAAGATGGCATGCTGACCTGCGGAAATCTGCGACTGGACTAATGAGACATGCTTAGGCCAGCACATCTGATGTCAGATTGTATGTTATGAAACGCTTTCCTGTTCGTCCATTTTTGTGAAAAGAAAAACGGCTCCTCTGGAAAATGGAAAGTGAAGCTGCTTGGGCCCTGGTGAGATCCACACACCAGCAGCACTGAGCTGGAACTCACAAACATCTACAGTAGCACGGAAACTACTGAAAAGGCCTGAAAAATAAGTGTTCCGCAAAGCAGTGTCATCTAATGAAAAGCTATAATATCCCATAATCTAATTAGCCATAATCCAAGAATTCAATTTTAAAAATGCATTCATTTATTTATTTTTAACACAAGTAAATTCTGTCTAAGTAGAAATGTTGATTAAAATAATGACAAAATAACCATATTTTTTTGTATTTTAAAAGCCCATTCTGTGTTAATTATTAGAATCAGCCCACAGATCGGATACAAGCTATTCCTTTGATTGGAAGGGTAATTAAGCATGCTGCTTTGTGGCGGGCCTGTGCAGATCATGCTGCTTTGAGCTCCTAAATCCCCATTTGATTTGCAAAAGCAACATATTCTGACCTTGACGACACACGTAACCGAGCAAAATGCAGCCAATCTGCAGGCCAGCAGGTGGGTCAGGAGGAGAGGCTCGGAGAGGCACCAGTAAGCGCATCACGCTCCCAGCGCTCGCCACGTTTCCTCTACATTTGACTGGCCCAACCAGGCTGAGCTCTTCTCAAACTGGCTGGTGATGCAAGGGGAGGCTGAGCTGTTTCAAACTTTACTATAGATTAAAATCTGTAAATGTGGTTCATTTACTCACAGGCGGTTAATGACAACACTACCAAGGATGCTAAAACACCACATTAGCAGATCACAGAAAAGCCACTTCAGTGTGACCTCCACACACATTCCACAGCGAAAGAGAGAAAGAAATCACATAGAAAAGAAGAAGAAGAAAAAGACATCAGCAGGTGGCAAACGGCCACAAAACAGCAGTAATCACAAGAAGGGAGAAATAAAGTGCTTGTGAGGGTCGCCTTAGCCATTTGTAATCATCACGAATGTGCATCACTGTGTGTGTTCTTCTCACTCACACACGGTCCCCTTCACATTCTCTCCCCCTCGAGCGATTCCTTCCACAAACATGGCGGCCACTCGGCCAACGAGAGGGACGGAGGAGTGAGGAGGAGGAGGAGAGGAGCTGAAGGAGAGCTTAGACGAGGGGCGTACACCCCCACGCTGTAGCTCCAAGCCCAAACACTGGGACATCTCCGCCCGTTGCCAAGCGAGCTCTGGTTGGAGCCCCCGCCCTGCTGCATCAGATGTATAAGGGAGTTCCACCCTGAGCCAAAGCTCACCAAGCTGGACTGAGGGTCATAAAAGGGGACGCTCACACTCTAGAGCCTCGGCGAGCCACCACGGCGTGGGACCTGCTTTTGTTTATATTACTGTCATTCCCGTTTCATGGGCATGTTAAATGCAGGTCCTGACACTGCGCTAATAGCACGTGGCCGGCGGTGGAGCCGCAACACTTCCATCTCTCCTCACGAGGAGACTTACTCACTGCACTTAAGCCAGCCACTCCATTTGATGTGGTGTATATATCTCCGTGAGTAAGAGCTTCATGGAGCCTGCAAAGCAATTCAGTGTGTGCGCGAATGCGAGTGTGTGAGCGAGTCTAATGAACGGTATAAATTGAGGAAGACGTGTACAGTGAGGAGCACTTTTGGCCTTCACAGTGAGCTGCAGCAGACATGGATCGCGGGACCAGGAGGAGCAATGTATCCCAGAAAGTGCAATTCCACATGTCATATCCGCCCCCATCTCCCTACCCCCCCCACCCCCACCCCCAACCCCACCCGCTACACCTACACATCCATCACACGTGCAATCCTGGAACCGCTGATGCGTCTACCACAACACCAGCACACGTCAGATATGGAAAAGCGCAACCTTGCATATTTCAACGCACATGCGGGTGAGGTGTAGGGGGAATATAAAAAGACGACGAGGAGTAAAAGAGAGACTAGTAGAGATAAAAAAGGAAAACTAGAGCCTAAGGAAAGAGGAAAAAAAGACAAAAAAGAAAACTGGGGGGGGGGGGAGGTGAGTTGGGGGCGTGCCTGCCACATAGTATAGATCAATTTGTCTGAAAATGCCACCCTGCTTTCTTTCACTATGCACACAGCATTAAAAGATATGCAGCCAGCCAATAAAGCCTGCTGTGTCAGACTGCTGCGGTCTTAAATATAGCCCCAAATCAAGCAGGGCAGATTGCCTGCCATCTCAAGTGGAGAGCGCTCAATGGCAGCCTTACGTGATCTGGGGTTAACTAAATTTTCACTAGCCTGAATTACTATTATCCAGTAGAAGGCAAAGCGCGGCGCACTGATCAGTAGTGATCGACTTCACTAGTGATGACAGCTCTCAGAGCTCCTGTTCTCTATTACGGATGTGGTCAACAGCTTTGAGGCTTCCTTTCAGACTCGGAATCGGGGGCGAACGAAAGTTCAGCTTCTTCAGCGCATAACTCACGGCAGTAAACTCTAATGCAGTGTGTCTGTGGCGTGAGGAGAGCAGCAGTCACTCGTAAAGGCACGGGAGCGCGGCATTAGCATTAGCCGCGCACGTGATGCTAGCGCTCGCCTCCCCCTCTTCGCTTCCTTATATGTGGCGCCAGAAATCGCTCCGCTCTGGCGACGGCGCCGCGATGATAACGCAACGCGAAGGGCCACAAAAGGGCCGCAGAAGAGGAGAGCGAACGTGCGCTTCTGCATTAATCAGTGGCGGAGGACAGACTGATGCAGTGATGCCTCACGTGAGCTTAACACACTCCGCACTAATAAACTCAGGAGGAGCGGAGGACTTGGGAGCTGCTACTCTAAACATCATGATGCTAATTTGCGCGAGTGCGAGCGCGAGTGGTGTTGACCACGGCGTATAGCTTTAGAAATGAGGTGCTGCTCGGTCTTCCATGCCTGTCCAAAGGTCTGTTTGCATAGCCGATTGTCTTTTCAGCTATGGGTCAGAGCTAGTACGGCCATCCCGCAAAAAGAGATGTAGAAACTCCGCCATATGGGAGGGGCGAAGCCCAGGAAGAGGAGCAGAGAAGGGGCAATCTGAAAGGAGCAGGCGGGGGGGGGGGCTGGTAAGAGAGCAAAAGCAGACCTCCACCAGCAGTGTGACTGGAGTCTTTCAGCAGTGATATGCATAATGTAGATGACACACGCTTGAAAGGAAGGACGGGGAGGGGAAAGAACAAATGGAAGGGGGGGATAACACAAAAAACACCGCACAGACAGAAGAGGCTACCGGAACAATAAAGGCTTCCAAGAGCATCTGCCTACAAGCACACCCTGTCTCTTAGTGTAATCCTAAACGCTTCTGCGACTCAGGGAGACGTGGCAGGAAAATTGGAATATAACCACACCGTTATTAGTTAAGGGACTCTGCTAGTGAAGACAATATTTGTATGTTCTCAAGGGGTTCACAAATTCAGATATACGTACACATTTAATATTTAAACCGCTTACATCTGTTAGAGAGATAGGCCTAAGTAAAAGCAGACAAGCAGATATATAGGAACGCCAAGATGCATAAAATATATAGCCTATATATTCTATAAAAGTACATATGCATGAGATGATGGTCCATCAGAAGGAGTTGCACATTAAAGAGCAAAGCAGAGAGAGGGTTGCCTGTGCAAAGGTTATCCCCCTCATTCTGCAGCTCAACATAAGAGCCGACCCCGGGGGTCCCTCTCCCTCCTCCAATTCACACTCTTAACCACAGCGGTGTCATCTTCACTAGAAATGTCATTAGACGGGAGGACGAGAGGGAGAGGGAGGAAGAAAATGAAAGATGGATGCATTAATGTCACAGGAAGGATGTGTATTATCCAAATACACTAAATCTGGTTATATAGTGCAAGCATCTTACTTGTTTAAAAAAAAAAAAAAAACACAATTGTAAATTGCAGAATTGTCGCCATTATAATCTCTTCAATTTAAAGTCTGCAAAATGCATGTAAACCATCGCTCCACTGCAAGAAAAGCTGGTCGATCAATTAATCTGCTAGATGAACAAATGCCATTTTGATCAAATCGGCATCAACCAAATCAGAACCCTACCCCTAACCCAACCTTTTAAAATTATTATAATTATTAAAACAGAGGTTGCTGTTGAATTACTGTGGAGTTTAGTGCACTACAGTGTGGCTCTTCACGCTCAAGTACAGATGCAGACAATAACAGTGTTAAATAAACAGCAATTTCATGGCTCATATTAAACTGTAGAATTTTATGAAGATTAAGAAAAAAAACAGCAACAACATGATACTGGAATGACATATTGGCCATTGGCCTGCCTGCTCTGTAAATATCAGCATGGGTTGCTGAAAACCCCATATCGGTTGACCACTACTATTAAGCACAGTGAACAGTGGACGAAGGATCATGCAGAGCAGTGAATACATGGAGTGTGCAGGCCCTGCAATCTCTCTCTCTCCCCCGTCTTTCTCTCTCTCTCTCTCTCTCTCTCCCCTACCCCTCCCCCTGTATCTCTGTCTCCCTCTCTCCCCCGCTCCCCCTCCCTCTCAGGCCAACGGGACACGCTTGCCTCTGCTCTTCTCTAGCGCTGGCACAGGTCTAGCTGGGTAATTAAAATCTCATTCAACGTGATGCACCCTTCATTTGCGTCAGTGCTTCCATTTCACATGGTGGAATTAAAGCAGTATATAGATTTAGAGGAGAGAGTGAAGGACGCCAGATTTGCAGGGAGTTCTTTCAAGGACAGACGAACACAATTAGGCTGGTATTTTCTTGTACAAGGGCAAAATGAGGAGTAACTTGAGTTAATGCAGCCCAGTGGACACAAGAAGACTGGGAGGGGCTTTCCGCGCACTTAGAGTTATTCACATGATCATGAGCACCTGAGCTTCACATGATTGTATTATGAGCTGAATTTTTGCTGTAATTTACCATTTAATCTCTCTCCCTCTCTCTCCTATCCTCTCTCTGCATGCAGTATTAGCCTTACATGGAAATTGATAGGTATCTCTTTTCCAATAGATGTATAACTGAGCACAGATCCAGGTAACTGACATTTTCGTCACAACGTGGCAGCAAAATCATTATTGAATCACTGGCTGAGAAATGCATTGGATGAGGGAAAAAATAAAATAAAATATAAAGTGTAGGGCAAATCTCAACAAAGACATAAAACAGCCTGAAGGACAAAAACAAACCTGTGTCCTTAGAGAGAGTACAAGAGAGGCACTGGCAGACGTATGTAAAAAGAAGCAGCAAGGACAAGAAGAAAAACACACTGTTTTCTCCGTGTGTGTGTTTAGTTGTTTTTTCTTAATAAGAGGAAGACATTAGGTCAGTGCTAGCTGGCTTTGTCAGGCAACAAAAATGTTGCTATAAGCCTCAGGCTATTAAACTTGCACCAAAAACTAAAATAATGTTAGTGAGCAGCAGTGCAGGAGAACGATGGAGAGAGAAACTCAAACGTCACTACTACCTTCACTACCTATACATAATCCCAGCAAAAATCTCTCTGAATGTGGCCATCTAAGGGCCCAATGATCAGTAGACCCTCCATACACAAATGAGTTTCCTACCACAAGCAGATTATCATGCATAATTTTAACAGATTTACATAATCTACTACATTTTCCTGGAAGTACGGTCCAACGATCACCTCTCTCTCTCCATGCAGACCTGGAGGAAGGCGTCCTGACTAGTATGGCTTTAGCATAATGCCAGTAAGTCAACAATGGCAGTCACTTTATCTAATCCTAATTTTCAGGTTTTTCAGGATTTCCTACACTACTGCATTAGCCCTTAAGATGACACATGCCTTAAACAGCACGTTTGTAGGAGTAACAACAGTATTAACCGTCTAACAGAAATGCAGGCATTTCCCTTGTTTGGACTGAGGTCAAACGCAGTGATGCATAAAAGCCTGGTGTAACCACCCTAGTCATCTGCCAGCCAGTATAAACAGCAAATGCGATCTGAACATCACGCACACCCAGAATTCATGTCCGCATCAAAGGCTTCAGATGCATCGTCACATTTCAGGTCTAACGCAATAATAGAAAGGAACATCAGACCGCAACACCTAACAGAACCAGATCAAGGCGAATGTAAACCCATCCCTACTAATGCACCAGCATTTATTATTTCATTTTATTTTTATCAGAGACCACAAACAAAGAAATTGGCTCGTGGTAAAATAACTCCGTGTAACCTAAACTGCCTTCGATCTCCTTAATTTGCGGGGTTTGTATTTAGAGTGAGGCGGACCCGGGCAGACCTGCACTTGCAGCAAAACAACCGCACAGCACAGGAATCTTCCATTTGCACTCCAATCGCTCAAAGCCCTAGATGAGTACAAAGGCTTGATTTCACAAAAAAAAAAAAACGAGCCAGGATTTCACACAAAAACAACCGAAAGGTTAATGAGAGTCGCCCTTATGACATCATACAGCCCCTCCCCCACCAATTACAAGAGGCTTTATAGCACATAACTCAGGCAAGATGGTTTTTGAGCACTCGCATGTGCATGCAATTACTGCTGAATAAACCAGCTACAGGTTACCACAGCACTCTGCACCGTGACGGATGCTGTAGTTCATCGTGTTCTCAACTGGTCATGGAACAAGTCTCGGTCCAGGAGCACTGCAGCACGACGAAAGGGGCTCGAAAAAAAAAAAAAGATCGACGCCCTTCCACTGTGGGATTGAATTAAAAGAACATGTGCTGCTAAGATGCTCTTGTGTAAGAAGTCACGCAGTGGAGTAATTTATGTGAAGTCATGATGAACAGAACGGCGCGTCTCTCGTTTGGCCTGGGTTCCGCTTCGTGGGAGGACCACTCCTGTGCACACCGCCCGTGTCAGACCCAGACTTGCCGTTGGCTAAGCGTTCGCTAAATGACGACCAAGAGACTGAGTGTGCTTTTGACATTAGCCGCTAAAAAAAAAGGCAACACGTAGTGTCCGTTTCCTGTTGGAGACTAAGCCTGTACACCATTCAAACCCAGAGGTCTCTCACAATGCAAAGACACAAATACACAACGCAGGATTCTGGATAAGGACGGATTTAAAGGCAGAAATGTGTACAATACTTTGTGCATAGCTAGGAATGGACTTAAAGATTTTGGGTGACCTAACAGACCCTTTAAATTACAAAGTGCCCCCCCCCCAATACCAAATACAGGAAATGTATTAAACTCATAACGATTTAATTCTTTGGTTTGAAAAAATATATACATAAAAAATAAAAACCACACAGGCTAAACATCATTTACAGCTTCTTCCTGTTCCAGTGTTCTCAAATAGAGCTACACATTATAGACAAAAATGGAACATTATGATTATACTGGTACAGATGCTGGAATACTCGTAGCACACCGCTCACAGGAAAATCATGCATGCATTATAAAAGATCACTGTACATCTATCAATACAGTGACAACAAACAATACATTGTGCTGTCTTATCCAACAGTCATCTATTAAGATACACTTTAATTAGGTTAAGTTTCTGGTTCGGTTAATCTTGCTCTTCTGGGCACAATGTATAAACACAAGTATCTCATGAATACTTACAAAAGTCCAGCAAAACTGTCATTTATTTTACAAGAATTTCCGCCTCCCAGTGTTAAATGGGTTAAATCCTTATGTTGTGCAAAGCTTACGGAAGTTTTACTCTGGACAGTCAGAAGCCTGAGGCCCCTCCCACACACTCTGGGCTCCTCCTCTGGGCTCCACGCAAATGACTTAGCCTCATAGTGTAATAGTAAAGTGTGCTTCTTCGTGCTGATTCATGGGGTGGGAAGAGATTCTATACAATCAGGGAGACGCCAGCATCTAGCATCTCTGCAGAATGACAACTCTAAAACATACTAATGCACTAGATTAGGCTGCAATGAAATTAACAACTGAAAAGCTCAAAGGTAGCCAATGCTAAGCCAGGTTATTTGTGCAGTGAAGTCAATACCATTGTTCCTGCACATGGATAGGTTCCATCCAAAGCGTACATAACATGCATCCGTTGAGTATTTGAGGGTATCCACGCTGATCCTAGAAGTTTGCTAAATATGCTTCAGTAAGCTGCATGAAAAGCTCTAATTAGCATAGCTAATTTATTTTTCCCATATAGCATCAGAGCTCCTGTAGCAGGGTTCCTCCTACACAGGGGTTTCTAAAGGCACAGGCCTCTCTCAAACTGCACCGGCACGCTGAAACACTGCCGGGGCGCCGCGAACCGTTTAGGAAGACGCCACTGTTGCATTCAGCTTATTACTGTCATTAGTGACAGCCAAAGCGGCATCGTTCCGGCGCAGCGTTGTGATCAGCACAATGCACCCGGAAAAGGGCTGCCAAAGGAGAGAGAGATGCAGTCGTGTTCAGCGGCGCGCACAGTGACAGACTCGCCAGCAAACCACCCCCCCCCCCCACACACACACACACACACACAAATACATCTTAATATTTCTGTAGAATTACGGATTCCTTAAAATAGAACTTGCCAGAAAGCACAAGGAAGAATAATAAATTGGGAAATAAATGAATAAAGATCACGCAGGATAATCAGAGGCCTGCGAGCTGCTGAGACATGAGGCACGCAGCGGTCAGGCGAACGCCGGGCCTGTAGCTGGAGGGCCAATGGCACAGAGGCTGCTACTGCTACGGAGACCCTCCACCAGGGTGGCGACCTCCAGTAGAGGTGCAGGAGTTATTATATCTTTACTGCAGAGTTCTGTAGGACTGTATAATGGCAGATACATTACAGAGGTGACCAGCTAGTTTTATTTAAATGAAATTACTTAAATTAAAAACTGCAAAATGCAAAACAAATTCATGAAAAACAAATCTTTCTGAAAAATCAATGACTTCAATCAATGCACATTTACTAGTGCTTTTCTTTAATCATGCCCTAACAAAAGAAATGCAGGTATGATTCGCTTTGTATTTTTGATTGCTGTAGCTTTTATAATCTACCACAATAACAAGGCCGTTTTATTTTGCTTGGATAAAATAAGATTTAACTTTATTTACTCCGATACGTTTCCCCCAACAATAATACAAAACCACAATGCGAACTATACACCAACCCCCTTAGTTTCAGCTCAGATTCTATGTACGAGTAACAGAAAAACCAGTCTACTTCAGACTTAAAGCTATTGCGCTCACCGAAAGCATAACAGTTACCAAACATAGGACATTCCTGGCTGATTAAGAGAATGCTGAACTGCACTGTCTTGCTCTTAATGACAATACAGCATTGTATTTTGTTTTAAATAAAACCTATGGAACCGATGCTTTTGTTTAAGCTCCATAGACGACGAGGGGGTGGTAGGTCTGCTCGCACCTGCCACAGACAGATGTTCGGTGTAAATCAAACTGAAACTCTGCAACATCTTGCAATCTCTGGTGGAAGAAGCAGCCACAGAAGGCGCCCTTGGCGTTCGGCAACCAGAGACGCCAAGGTCAGCACGGCAGCCGCCAACCGGCCTTCTCAGACTCTACATGCCCATGGTGGACCTCTATCTTCTTACGAAACTCTGATTTCTTTGGTGTGTCAATAGAGATCACCTCAAATTTTCTCTTATATCAATTACACAACACTGACGGACGAAACACATAATCTAGGTCATCCGCAGCAATTCTGTCAAAACGCAACCCACACCACCATTGTATACTGTGAAATGTAGCCTGATGGATTGAATAGGATGACGCCAACAATACGCTATCCATAAGCACGCTTAACACCGAGAAGGCAAGGAAGAGCGTGTGGCGGGGGGGGGGGTGCGAACGCCGAAAGTAAAATAAATCTGTCTTGGTTTCAAGGCAGCGATGCTGGTTCCGTTCCTCTCGCTGTTTGACTGATGGGAAAATCGGCGTGCGAGGCTGTCGCTCTTCGCATGGCGCGGGGTGGTCGTACTTTCTGCTGGAGGTCAGGGCGGCGCTCCGCCGGCTACGTTCAGAGCCGCGCTCACCTCACTCGCAAGTCCAATTACACCGACTTTCCACGAAGACGTTTGCCGAAGGAGAAGGAGACTTAACGCAGGGTGATTTACAGTCATTAAATCTGCATTTACATTATTTTTTTTGACTGCATGTGACTAAGAAAGGCTTAATGACGCTGACGCAGACTCGTACAGTAAAAAAGTCTTCGTGATGGGAGTTCAGCTCATGGCTGAAACTGATACTCAAAAGAAATATGCCATTATATTAAGAGGAACGTCCTGAGGAAAAGAGCTCACTTCCTGTCCACCCATGAACTATATGAATATATACGGTTATTATATATAGGCTGTCAACCAATGTGGTTTTTCAAGAGAAGTTTGACTGAATATAAAAGGCACTATTTTTTGTTTTATTTTACCCGAACTCATTATCTGATCTACTCACCTGCTGCTTATCTGATTCAGTAAAATAAGTTCCATGATGAAAATGCTGCTATTTTCTAGAACCATACCACACACATTCAAATAAGGTCCCTGTTGTGCATTATACGTATATAGCAGGATTTCCTTGAACATAAGCATGATTATGTCGCCTCCACACAACAATCTGGATGCAACGGTGTCCTAATTCTTTAACACTATTTTAAACAGCTGTCAGTGGCCACGCGATTCCTTTTTACGTTCCTAAATGTTGGGGCAACTGCACCAAGTGAAACATCTGATCAAGTATATCTAGAAAGCAGTAGTACAGAATGTAGACGCTGTTAGGATCTACCAAATGCACGGTGAGATCTCCCCTTTCACCATTTTTACAACTGCGAAGCGCAACATTAAAACATGAAAAGGTCAATGAGCTTGTTCAGCAGGAGGAGTAACACTAGTGATGTCTGACTCATCTTCTGAACTGGCTCTTTTTAGTAAATCGGTCGAAGCGATTCAAACTTCTGTCTCAAGTCCAAGTTTGCAGTGTTTACGTCTGTGTTATGGGTATATTCTAAAAGCAATTCATAGTCGAAGCACATATCACAAGATAAAATACTACATTTCTTTTGAATTTCATTATGTTTTGTCTCTGCTGCCTGGAGCTTCCTTCATTGTTTGTGCCATGTGCAACCTGCACGTGTGACCACCAGGGTCTACCTGCTACAGAGTGAGCGCACTGGATTGAGTCAGACTCGGTTGCTGACCGAGCCGCTCCCCGACAACCCCTGCGCGTCTCCTGACTGAGCTGAACGTCTCTCCCGCAGTCGAACATGTTCAACTCAAAATAACCTGCCCCGGCAAACCTGTTAGATGAGATGGGTTCTGCCATGCTCGAAAATTAGCTGAAAACTGAAAAAGCCAAGAACACACTGCAGCCTTTATCAGGAGAACTTGAACTCAGGGTACGAACAGGCAAATATGAAATAAAACATGTTATTCCAGTTACTCTTACAATTTAACTGGTGTGTGCACCACATTATATTACATGTTATTACATGCAGTGAACATTTTCAAAAAGACGCCTTATTAAAATAGTCTGTCGTTCGGTAGAACAGGGCTCACTCCCCATAGCGCTCCAATGATAGTAGTAGAAGTCTTATTAGATTTTGATAAACAGTATTCTGATTAAACATCATACTTTTTAAACATGCTGCAATAAAGCTTGATTTATTTATACTGTATCTGCTAATGAACAGGTTCAAGGTTTGCTACATCTTTATTAGAAATACATGCTTTAAAGTATGTAAACTAGAGAGCTGCAATGGAATTGTGATGGCAACACCACTGCAAAGCTCCATGGTGACAACTGGAATGGGGACAAGCTGTACAGTATTCCCATGGGATACTTCATACTACATACTACTCATTTTGCCTTCATGCTACAGATGCCTCAATATAGTTTTGATCAGCTGAAAGACCTTCTCACATCATCCACTGCTAGACAGAAAGTGTACTGTAAGGCAGATGTTCAGTCAAACTATTTGCATGTCTGAGAACAGTTTGTACTGATCAAATAGGACAGACGCCCCGTCTACCACGGAGCAACAGATCTGGGTTTGCCAAAGGCTAAGCCCTGCGGTCTAGTGCCGTGTTCTAGACCAGCCGAATGGTGGATTCGGTGGTAGCTGCACACATTTCGGGATAGCAGCATGTTCCTGGTTTTGATGCACGAGTGCAGCTTGGAACCAGATAAACACAGGTAAAGGGTTCGAAAAGAGCCGAAAAGCCGAAAACGCAGAACAACCACGAGAGAACTGCGAGCTGAAGACTCTGGAGAAGAGCATGGGACATAGCAGTACTTTTTATTCTTGTTTAAACAGTGAACCAGATAGACACGGCCCAAAAAAAAAAAAAAAAAAAAAAAAAACTGAACACATGCCGGCAATGTCAAAGTTATCCGTTCTGCTCAGTCTGGGCGAAATGTAGTCTATTCCAGTCACAAGAGAATCAAAGAAGCACCAGCTTTACATGCATAGATTTATACTACCATCAAACACCCCCTGCGCCCCAGCTGAAACTGAAACGGTTGAATCAGATGTCTGATTCATTTAAATGAAGCATCAGAAAGAATCAGTTTGACAGAATGACTCAAGCTTCCCATCACCAAGCTAGACAGAATAGCATGAAGATGCAGCAGACTTGTAGAAAACCAAATTCCCGGGAGGGGGGGGGAGAACAGACACTCACCATCAGCTGTAAGTTAATATGAGATCCTTGTGAGTACATAGATTATATGTGTAAATCACATTGGTATTTTGTTGTATTCAAGTTAGTGTTTAGTAGCAATAATAGCCGAGCAGAGAAACATCGCACATCGAGAAAATATCGCATACGGATTATGCTGGTCTGTATATATAAGAGAAAGAGAGACTGGTCTATACATATGATATGAGACAGCTTGAAGCACTGTCAGAATTTGAACCAGAGTCACATTTATCTTTAAAAACACAGTACCTGAATAATCTGAATTAATGCAGTTGGTGATTTGGACTCACTGCAGTACAAATCATTAAGTGTGTGCACTTCACCATCGCCCTTGGCCCGCACCACACTCTCCTCTATAAATACTAGCAAGGGCTGGCGCCCAATGAGCCTCCCCTCGGTGGCAGACTAATAGGTCCAAAGTGCTAATAACACAAATGATCAGATTTTATTTTATATACAGTGCTGCTTGAAGGTTCGTGAACTCATTGAGTAGTTTAGATGTTCCTGTTGTTTTACCATGATTCTCTTACTTCATCATCATCAGTTTTTGTATACGAAATGTCAGGTTTACGTTCATCAATTCCGTTTACTTGTTTTGAGGGAGATTTGTGAGTTGCCAGCAACTACATGAAACGTGGAATTATGTACAAAAGTAAACGAACCACAGCTGCATTGGTGAAGTCAATTAAGTAAAAGACTCAGATGAAATGTGAGTGCTCAAGTAATCAATTAAGCAGACCAATCAAATGAGACATCCTTGGGAAAGGATTTGAGCCACACTGATTAAAGGGAACCAACCAAACCACTGTCGTGCCAAGGCATAAAGCACACAGATCAACAATGCTGAGAGGAAAGGAGACATCCGAGGACATCAGGAAGAAGGTGGTGACAGCCCTGTCTGGGGAAACCTACAAGACCATCTCCAAAAGATTCCAGCTCCCTCCAGCTACTGTAAGACAAATCATTTACGAGTGGAAGGCACTCAGCATCACCGCAACTCTGCCCAGAAGTGGGCGGCCATCAAAACTTACACCAAGAAGCTCCAGAAAAATAGTAATTCAGGTAAAGGCCAAACCCACACATGACCTCCAGAGAGTTGCAGACCTATCTGGTAGCATCTGGAATAAATGTATGTGTGTCTATAATCAGGAGAAAAAAAATCAAGACATGGCAATCATGGGAGTGTTGCTAGAAGGAAGCCACTCCTCTCAAGATAGAACAAGTTGCCTGTTTAAACTTTGTCAGAGAGCACTTGGACAAACCAGAGGCTTTCTGGAAGTCCATTCACTGGACAGATAAGTCCAAAATTGAATTATTTGGCCACAAATCACAGGTGCCATGTTTGGAGAAAAGTCAACACTGCATATACAGAGAAGAACCTCCTCCCAACAGTGAAGCATGGTGGTGGAAATGTGATGGTCTGGGCCTGCTTTTCTGACTGCAAAAACAGGCACCACTAGCTACTAACAGAGATCACAGTTTCACACAGTTTTTTGAGAAAGAAATTACTTTTGATAAATAATAAATATATTTTTCTGTGTATCCCTTATTTGGAAGGTCTGCTTTACAAATTGAGTTTTGGATGTTCATTTCATAATATTTTTTTTTTTTTTACAGTACAGAGGGGGGGTGATTGATTGAATGGTGACAACAGGAATGGCAGTCTTGCATTAAGACACAAAGGCCAACACCCCCAAACACCTGCTGAGTGATCCTGTGTGAACCTGTTACACATGCTCAGCTGGCCAGAGGCAAACCTCAGTACTCATGCACGGTGTCTTGCACCGGGGTTGTGGTTCGGAAGAGGTGCACACAGGCAATTTACTTCCACTGTTTGTGCTGAGTGTGAGAAGACAGGGCTGTGTGTGTGTGAGGTGTCTACACATTTGTAAATGATGCAGTAAAAAACAGAGTCCAATTCAGTAGCAGCTTAACCAGACAAGAAAAAAGCTGTTAACCAGAGTGTGGCACATACATAGATGCTAGAGAGGGTCAAATTTGTTTGTGTGTGTGTGTCCATGTCACTATTCTCCTCCACCCACCATTCAGTCTCAAACCACTGGAACTCAACTAATGGCTCTTCAAAACCCCTTGGTTCTTGTTTTGGTAGAAAATGGAATCATCATCGTCATCGTGAAATGGTTGTAGGGGGAGTTAATTAAAGCGAGTTTTATTTGGTTGCTTCCATGTTGTTAGGTGTTAAATCATTCACACGTCTTCCGCTGCAGTCTGTGTACGCACCTCCCATGGGTGACATCAGGGCAAACCCATTCCAAATACATACAGCGGTGTTTAAAAAAAACGCAAAAACACATTAAGCAGAATCTAAACAACACCCACCTCAGACTCCCCTTGACAAATCTCCAAGCGACTGAACGCTGCTACTAAACCAAACCTGACATCACAACTCGCCAAAAAACCCTCCCGCTCCATGCAGACAATTTAGCTAGGCTGTATCTCAGAGATGGGCCTCTACTTAAGTACAGTATAACCATTATAAGCCTTCTCTGGTAACCCCACAAACATGAAGATCATAATAAAACATTCATACCGGTACAGGGGAGTAATCTATGCATCATAACGAGGTGCACAAGCCTACACATCACAGTGCCACCCCATCTGACCTTGCTGCATCTGTGGGTCAGTGGCTGCATTCTTCCTTGACCTTTCAATATTTTGTCCTTCGCGGGTGGCACCGTCAGCAGTGTGGCTCCATATCCTATTAAGCAACTATGTACAAACGCGGTCAAAGGCATCAGGATCAGAGAACAATCCAAACCAGCCTTCACACAATGATTTCAACAGAGCAGATTAATTTTACCTATGTGCATGGAAACCAGCCTGCTTGTGTTTCTTCTGTGTATATGTATTTGACGAAAGCTAATTATATTTTTTAATGTTAATTAAAACCAAACAAAGGCTTAATCCGGCTTCAGCAGAACATTGCTCAACGTCTGAACATTAACTCCACATTTAAACGACCAAACTTCAGTAATTTACTTCGCAGAAACAGGGTGTTTAAGTCATTAAAAGTGATCCATTACACAAATCTCATTTAGTGATCAAGAGACTTTAGTTTAATTAATTGCCTTAATTGATACATAGGACAGGATAAACACAAGCACAGAGTGAACCGTCTACATCATTAGAGTGGGAAAGATGTGCTTTCATTCTGATGCTAATGCACTTGCAAAGCAGGTCAATGTGTGAATTCATATGCACTCATACGCAAAGCCCTGGATCTGTTAAAGACATGATCTCTGACACTTAGGGCCACACGGGGCTGCCAAGAGCCTGTGGAGCAAGATGGCAAGAAAAGCACCAGCCCTGCTGCCAAAATGCCAGCCTGCTGCCAAAATATGTCTTAACATAAATAAACCCTTCCAGACAAGCTCAGCACAGTTTAAAAGGTGGAGGGCCAACTCGCAGGGGTCATGTGACAAACACAGTTACTCAGACCAAGGATGCATGGGAACCATATACATATTTTTAAAGGCCAAATAAAAAAAAGACCCTAAAAAGGGGGTAGGGGGGAAAAAAATAAAACCGGGACAGGGGGCCAAAGTTTGGGGAATTACAGGCCCCCTCGTGCAGCAGAGTACGAGGCCGCCGTCTCTGCACGTGCACTCAGACTTCTGAAAAAGGTCATTCTGATCCCCTTGCACGTTCCGTGCGGCGCGCAGCACGCGGGGCAAGTGATCAGCGCACGCAGGCGGAGTGGCGGCGAGCAGGGGAAGGTCACAGGCCGTCGGTGGGGGGAGGGGCCACGGGGAGGGGGAGGGGCCGCGGCAGCCGCGCTCCCTGCCTGCCATTCCTCTTCCCTGACAAAGACTCCATCTGCCACCGAGCCATTTGCAGCCTGCAAGTCAGAATATCAATGATTTCCAACCATTCCGCAAGTCTGCCTTCACCTTGGCGTCACCTCTATCAGCGTGGGGAAGAGCTGACGGAAGAGATATTCTCACTCGCTCCCTCCCTCTTGAACCCCCCCCCCCATGCTTCTTCCCTCTGGCCCCAACGCCCCCCCCCGCCCCTGCTCCTTCCCCCTCTCATCCAGCTAAGTGGCATCAGTGCCGCTCCTTGAAAGAACAGCGCTTTTATCAGATCTGATATTGTTGGAGCCATTTTGAACGCGCTGCGCTACGACGGCTGAATTTTGCTGCATGCTGAAGATGGAAGCGAGTGGAGCGGAGCGGAGCGGAGGGGGGGGGTGTTCAGAGGGAAGGAGGAATGCTGTTTGTAATCAGTGCAGCATGATGGGACGTGTGTGTGTGTTTTGTGTGCGCGGGTGCAGCACAGAGTCACTGAGCACTAGAGTAGGGCTCTGGGGCCACAGTGAGGGAGGGGAGGAGCTCCTCTTGTCCTGTGCCGATGTTTCAATGGCTGCATTAAAGGAGTAGGGAGGCAGCTGGCCGCTACAGCCAAGCCACACTAAAGAAAATTCAATTTCCTTTCTCACCATCTGCACATGGAAAGCACAGAAACACATGCACACATACACACACACACACACACACACACACACACTTCCAAGTTGATGCATCAAACCATGTCCTTCACTCACAAACACGCTCATGCACACGCACTCCATAAAGTCACACGTCACGGCCTAGCACCAACCTCTCACACACGAGCACGCGCGCACACACACACCAACATCTTCAGGCGACCCTCCAAGACCATCCACACACGTGGATTCCAAGTCATGCACCTCAGACCTTACCAATGCAAAGCTCTGATTAGTTCAAGTTGATCAAGGTTAAATTAGCATGAGGGTGCACAGCTGTCTGGAGCAGGGTCTCATCACCCAAGCGGTAATGAGTACCCTGAGGCCCAACGCCATGTCTTCAGCCCCGCGCTTAAGCAACACACAGCACTCTTAAAGAGCTCCAGCGCCCAGCTAATGGCGTTAGCCAGACGACACAGCGGGAGGCCCGGGGACCAGGCCACAAATAAGGGCTGTAATAAAACAGTTTCAGGTTCTAAATCATCTGATTTGATTCAGCGTTTTATGTTATGTAATAAATCTAATATTATACAGAACTCTGCTTATATACGCTACATAATAAGTTTGGCTGAAAAAAATACAATTTGACTTCAAAACAAAAGTGGCAAGGTAGCACTTCCTCTGTCTTATAAAACAGAGCTATAAACAGTGCAGAAACCTGAACTGCCTCATATAAAACCTTATATAGCATATGAGAGACCACTGTAAGAGACTCGAGGGAGTGTCAATGATACAATTTCATATTTTGAGCTTCAAATCGTCTTCGTTTTCCCATTTTTCAATGCTTTTTTTTTTTT